>RPOG01006484.1:0-23601 GCA_008086565.1 Thalassoma bifasciatum | reverse complement strand
TAGTCACCAATGAGAAAACCAGTGTTTCTCTCTCTCTCTTTCTCTCTCTTTTAAATTTTCAGACAAAAAAGTACTCCCCAAACTCAGTCCTTCCAATAAACAGGTCAAACCAAATAATAAACCTGCAAAGTCCTCCCAGGTGTGTATTTCTGACACCTACTCAAATTGTCAAATCCTCTGGCCCACCTGAAAAAGAAACGCTGCTCCCCTTTTATAACTGTCTCAAACATGACACCTTGCAGAAATCAACAAACATCTGAAAGTGTCAGAGTTGACACAAGCGATATTTTATCCTCTTGCTGCAGTGAAAGTAATTACCAGAGAAGCCACTTTCTGCAAACGTCCCATTTTCTTGGGAGTATCTGAGTCATCTTGGTAACTGTACAAGTTCATTCATATTTCAATGCACTTTCAGTTTGTCATCAAAGGAGAGCCACAAGCAGTAGCAGCATTTTGCATTCACTGTACGCCAAATTCCCAAAGTTTTGCTCAATTAAAAATATCTAAAAGAGAAGTAATTATATAAGGTATAGAGATGTAATGTTTCAAAGGCACAACAACAATGCAAATAACTAAAAATAGCTATATTTACATATACATATTCATACATATTCAAATGCCGGGTATAATGTTTTTGTAATTTTACAGCAATAATATAATTCAGTAGAAACAACGACAAACCATGTGTTTGCGGGTTATACTTCGACAATTTGCAACTTATTTAAGAAAATATTTTTTTCTTTCTGCTAAAAGACAAAACTTTTAGAGAAATGTCATCCGTTGAGCGCAATATTCGTAAACTGAGGGTCTTGACTACCAGTTAACGCGGTAATTCACGCGAAGTGCAACCAAAGTACTCGTGTAGCCATTTTGGCTCCTCTGCACCTTGACATCAATGAGTGCACATATTGATTAAGAGCCAACATGGCGGCAGTTTCATCGGGGTAGGAGTAACCCAGCCAGTCAATCAATGCAGTCGGCTAAAGTCATGGCGTCCGCCAGCACAGGGAGCAGGGTGTCCTGCGGGAGAGACCTGAATTGTGTGCCGGAGGTGGCAGACACGTTAGCCGCGGTCGCCAAACTAGGGTGAGCAGAGGACCAAGCTCCTCGCATTACGTGTCTTCACTGAAACAAAGCGCACAGATGAGTTTTCTGCATGTTGTCGGAGCGTGTGTCTGCTAGCATGATGACTGTGTGATGCTTGCTAAGCTAGCCGGTAAATTACCAGCACGTGCCCACTCACAATGATGCTCGTGACAAGTTTGCAGTTTGTGACACTTCTTCAATTTTCTTCGCCACAGTATACGAGCTGAGTTGATATTAGGAAGAAATAGTTTTGTTTTATATCAGTTTTGACATTTTAATTCATACCGGTGTCTAATAAATGATTGTTTTTCTTCCCCTGGTGTTCAGGTTTGACTTCCTCTGCATGCCCCTCTTCCACTCGAGGTTCAGGAGAGAGTTTGAATTAGAGCCCGCTAAATCCAGAGCTGGTGCTCAGACCCGATCAGACCTGCTGCTGTGTGGAAGAGGTCAGTGCAACCAAGTGTCAGCAAACAGCAATCAGGCGCCGGCAAATTGCATTGATACATCTGCAGATTACTGTACTCTGTAGACTGGCTGCACAGCGAAGTACAGCACAATACATCTTTGATTATTACGGTCAAAATACAATTTTTGCTTATTGCCCTTCACAATAAGAACTTGTAGTTTAGAGCCACACAGAGTATCCCTCTCTAACTGAGCTATGAAAGCGGAGTTTCCATAAAGAAATTGTCCCTCCCCCTGAGTCCTGTTCAGTATTTTATTTTTTTGATGTGCCTTTATTCACTTTTAAACTTAGATGCATCCAATTATTGACGACTGTTTTATTTTGAAATACTGTGCTGAAACAGTTCTTCTTCATGCCAGGTTTTATTACACATCATGTTAATTTTTTGGTTGCTTCAGTCAGCCTATTTATGAAATATTATTACCTCTTATTATGAGCCAGAAAATTATTAACTATTATTAAAGGCAGAAAGAGTGACTTTTTTTCTGCCTTTAATGTCCACACCCACTGTGAAAAGCTAATCAGACAAATGTCATCAATAAAGTCATTAAGGATTCCAGGGTCTGACGTAATTCTTGTTTTCTTTCCGGAACATTCATCATGTTTTGTCTAGATTGGAACACGCTCATCGTCGGTAAGCTTTCTCCATGGATCAATGCAGATTCAGAGATCGAGACAGAACGCAGAAACTCAGAGGCGGTAAGTTCGTCACTGCGATAGTTTCTTTGTGTCATCACTGATTTTTCAGCTCAAGAGGCATACATACTTATTCTAGTTTATTTTAATCTCTTGATGCGTCTTTGTTTAATCATTTTCCTGCCTGTCCAGGCTCTGGCACAAGAGCTGAACTTTTCAGCCTACCTGGGTCTGCCTGTCTTCATGATCCCTTTAGCTGGCCCTCATTGTGCTAACCTTGCCCGCCTGCTGCTAAACCACATCCAAACTGGACATCACACCTCCAATGTAAGACACAAAGCATATTTGTTCATGTAGATTGTTATCACCCAGCAGAGAATAAGCCTGACAGAGAGAACTGCTGTTTGTCCTCTGTGTTATCAGTTCTGGATTCGTGTCCCGCTGATGGCTCCAGAGGACATGAGGGAGGATTTGATTGAGAACGAACCAAACACTTGCATTGATGATTTAAGTGTTGATGAGAAGACCTGGAGCTGGTAAGTTTCCCACAGTCCACTTCCCGAGCAGTTGGGTGCTGTCTGCATGCTAAAACAGTTCTTATTGATTTCCTTTAAAATCCTGATGCATGGTGTTTACTTGCCTCTGCTCTTTCAGGTGGCACTCATTTAGAACCCTTTGTGATTACAACAAGAGGATCTGTCTTGGTGAGAGGACACACTGTGAAGAAACAGCCTGTGGCAAAGTCAGTGCATTAAGAAATAATTATGGTCTAATACGCCACTGAAAATGCTCTTTTTGTTTGTATTCCTGAAGCCGTTGAAGTGGGAGCAGACATGCCATCAGACGCTGTGATCGATAAGTGGCTTGGGGAACCAATCAAAGCAGCAATACTTCCCACCAGCATCTTCCTCACCAACAAGAAAGGCTTCCCTGTTTTGTCAAAAGCGCACCAGAGGATGATCTTCTCTCTCTTCAAGGTACAAGGAAACAGATTTAACTGAAATAAAATCACCTCCCAAATGCACAAGTGCTTCAATGAAAATCTCTTTTCTCAGTTGGAGGCCCAGTTCATCTTCACAGGAACTAGTCGCCACACTGAGAAGGACTTCAGGTCCTACCTGCAGTACCTGGAATACCTCAATCAGAACCGTCCTGCACCAAATGCCTATGAGCTCTTTGCCAAAGGCTACGAAGACTACCTGCAGTCTCCTCTCCAGGTGAGGGAGTCTTCTTTTTGTTTACGTGCCCTGACTTCACTTGTTGATAAGACATGAGACTAACATTATCTTTCCTTCTTCTCTTAGCCACTCATGGACAACTTGGAGTCTCAGACATATGAAGTATTTGAGAAGGATCCCATTAAATATTCTCAGTACCAACAGGTAAGAGCACTGCACAAGCTTTCCCTTTTGAACTACTCACATCACTCATCAACACAGTAATGCTAGAAAAATAAAAGAATAGATTTTACAGACAGTCATTGAAGTACACTGTGTTGCTTAGTACTTCAGCAACTCATTGAGAGTTAGTATTCTGTATGTTTCAAGCATCAATAATTTACCCTGCCGTCTGACCTTTGTGTGTTCAGGCTGTTTATAAATGTCTACTTGACCGAGTTCCAGAGGAGCAGAAAGACACAAACATTCAGTGAGTATTTTTGCCTAAATCTCTATTATTGCATTCACAAAATCAAGTTTTTGTCCGTGTCTAGTGGCAGGATGGGCAATTTATTTTCCCAAGGGGCCACATCAGAGATGGGACCGTTGTGTTGAGGCAAACCTATAGGCTGAACTGAAATGTGCTCAAACTTAAATTGTATCTGTGTTTGAAAAAGGAAAGCTGCAACATCAATAATTTTTAAATTGTTAATTTTTATGTAGTTATTAAAGAACCTTCAAACCTTAACAAAAATCTGGGAATTTATTTACTTTAAACAAAAAAAAGTATTTTTAATGTTTTTAATTTCTTGTTTCCGTGAGAAAAATCCAGTCCCTTGAACAAGTGTCCTGGGCTGTGGTTGGAAAGAGAAGGACATGTGATCATCAAAATCACAATCAGGTTTAATGCTGAGTGCATTTACACATGCAAGGAGTAAGAATTTGTGTCTTGTTGCTTAACAGTTAACAAGGAAATAACACAAAACTAGCAACAGCTCTAATAATACAGAATATGAAACTACTTCAGTATATTAAAAGCAGAATTTAAGTAAAATTTAAGATGTAGAACCATGCTAAAGAAAAAAATGTACAAAGTGCAATGTACAAACTATGCAGAGAAAAAGAATCCATATCTGGATTTGTTAAATCTTCTCACTGCACAGCCGTGACATCGCATAGACCAAGCGCCGTGTTCCTAGAAAATACTCGCTCAGTGGATGTAGTGCAGAAGTAATGCAGTTGTATCGTGTGAATGGTGACCACTTAAGTCTTACTCGGGTCAATGGATGTTCAAATGATACATCGGTGAGCAGGCTGGTTGGGGACGGCCTAAGAGTTGAATGTAGCCCGTGGGCTGTGAAATGTCCAGATCTGTAGCTATCAGTTAATTAGGAAATAAAGCAGTTGACAATCAACCTCCCCTTAACTCACAGTAACGCAGAGGAGCAACACTGGGAATATTATGACTCCTGTTGTAGTAAATATCTAGTAGAAGTGATAGAAGCCTCCTCAGAAACAGTGTGTCCTCTCTTTCACAGGGTGTTGATGGTGCTAGGAGCAGGAAGAGGTCCTTTGGTCAATGCATCGCTGCGTGCTGCAAGACAGGCAGACAGGAAACTCAGGGTGTATGCTGTGGAGAAAAATCCTAATGCCGTAATCACGTGAGTGAAAAAAAAAAGTATTTGTTTGTGACCATGTGGAAAAGTATTGTTGGGAAAATATTACCTGTGATACAATCAGAAAATTTTCCTTATTGAACTAGAGTGTTTCCCAACATCCTTGGCTGAATTTTATATTTATGGTACAGTGATCACTCATTTACACCAGAAAACCAAAACTGTACCACATCACAGGAACGTGTCTTGCTGCTGCTCTGTTAAGGATTTTACATATCTTACATGGAATTGTTGCTGTCCAGATGTGAAATTGGGTTTTTAAATGTTATAATTCTAATATATTTGTTTTAATTAATAAACATGAACTGGTCCGTGCTGGTTCAGGCTGGAGAACTGGCGCTTTGAAGAGTGGGGTGATCAGGTGACAGTGGTGTCATGTGACATGCGGGACTGGGCTGCACCTGAGAAAGCCGACATCATCGTCAGTGAGCTGCTTGGGTCGTTTGGTGACAACGAACTTTCCCCTGAGTGCTTAGATGGAGCACAGCACTTCCTCAAAGGTACTTCAGTGGTTCTGTGAACTTTGATGATTACATGAAGAATGCACTTTATGACAACAATACTGTGCATGTACCAGCTCTTTACAATAATTGTCTGAATTTTCCTCCATTGTTTACTTAGGGGTGGTAGAGATTAGTCTGTTTGATAATTAAGAACTGGTGTGTAAATCAACTCTCAATAAATAAGAAGAGGTATATGCCTCCGCTATTCAGGCTTCACTAAAACATCTCTAGACTGTGTTAGCACTGTATTTAATAAAGGTACTTTATGATAAGGCTACATGTAAATTGTACCATCAGTGAAATATTGTCATCAGCCAGGTAAACTTGTTTAGGTAAACAGGTTATCATCATGATAACAGTCTTTCTTGCTGCATGGTCAAAAAACTGATGTCTTGTGTAACATCTCTGCGTTAGATACCTTTGAGACAGAGGGTCTTCCAACATTTGATGTTTTCCAATGATGCTTTCTTCGCTTGTTTGAATCTCAAAACACTTTCTCTTTCCTCTGCCTCATCTTGTCCCTCTCAGATGACGGCGTGAGCATTCCCTGCTCCTACACGTCCTTCCTGGCTCCTCTATCATCCTCTAAGCTTTACAATGAAGTGCGGGGATGTCGGGAGCGCGACAAGGACCCAGAGTGCCATTTTGAGACGCCGTACGTGGTGCGCCTCCACAACTTCCACCAGCTGGCAGAGCCCAAACCCTGCTTCACCTTTACACACCCCACAACAGGTAAAGTCAAACTCAAAAGATATCATAGGTAGAAGCAGGAACAAAATCCACTTTGATAGTTTTGTGTGATATTTTGTTCTTTTCTTTCCTAGACATGAACAACAACCGGTATCAGTGCCTCAGATTCTCAGTGGGTTGTAATTCTGTGCTCCACGGTTTTGCTGGATACTTTGAAACCACACTGTACAAAGATGTCACGCTTAGTAAGTTTCTTTTTATATAGAGAGATTCATTCCTTACCAGGAAATAGATCTTAGTAGGAGTTCTTACTATTTTGTGTTTTTGGCAGGTATAAAACCAGAAACACATTCACCTGGGATGTTCTCCTGGTTCCCCATCCTCTTCCCTCTCAAGGTGAGTCACCTCTCTCCTTTAATGCAGTGCAAAATGTTTTGATTTAAATCAGCTGGAATACCAAAACTCACATTGGCCTTTTAATTGTTTAAGTCAAAGGAGTATGAGTGAGAACAGTGGTTCCCAACCTTTTCCAACTTGGGGTCCACTTTTAAATCTCAAAAAATTGCAGCCCATCTCCAATCCCAGAAATACAGAGGCCATATAATGCCTTCACAGAGCCCTTTTTTAAATATATAAATATTAAAACATTTTTTAAATCCTTTTAATGTAACTGAACATTATCCTATTCATTTTTATCTTACTATTTTGGAAATAATGTGGCGGCCCACTTGCAAGCATGGCATATTTCACATAAAACCAATTTCCAACATTTTTATTGATTTAATTTGCAGAGTGCTGTGGGCTGTTTTTAAAATAACTGTTTTGTGTTGGCAAAGGCTTTAACCTCTAAATTAGACGCCAAACATGTTGTCAAGAGCTGGTATCAATGCAAGAAGCTGGTTGTCAGTGTCAGTTTTCAGATGGTTAAAATTGTTGTGTTTTTAATTCTGTTTAGAGCTTAGCTTAATTTAGAAGCATTTACAGATTTTCTCATTCAAATAGTTACCTCTTGTCATTCCTTTCAACAGCAACCCATCTCTTTGACTCGGGAAGATGATGTCACGGTGCGGTTCTGGCGCTGCAACAACGGGAAAAAGGTGTGGTACGAGTGGGCCGTGACCGAGCCGTCCTGCTCTGCCATCCACAACCCAGCTGGACGCTCCTACACCATCGGCCTGTGAAAGCAACACGTCAGCACGCGCACAAGTTACTGTAAGAGCTGGTGGCAGTTAAAGTCAAGGTGGCCGGGCTCCTTATATACTTACAGATAAAAGCTGGAATAAAGTGCAGTCTGGGTTTCAAGAGGAGCTGTGGAGTGCACTTTGGAGTCAATGAAAATGTTAATGGGATAAAATAGATTTCACAGTGTGTGATTTTGAGAAGTCTGTTTCAGCAGACGTGGACTCTCTCCTCTACACAAAATGTGTCGTTGCTTTAACTGACATGGTCAAATGAGCGCCACAGTTCTTTTTTAAGTGTGTTTCCTCCCTCTTTTCTCAGCCGGTTCTTGCTGATACACACACTCAGTCCAGCCAGACCTTTGCCTTACCAAACACACATTCCATACAAATACACACACGAATAAAATGCCCCCCTGTGCACAAATTGTGTCAGAGGAAAATTAACTCACTTCAGGTCTGTAATGTTTGAAGGCTGTCATACCTTTTGTTATCCTGTTCGTGTATGTTTGAACCATGTCAATAATAAAAAAAATGTTCTGTTATTCGTACACTCTGAGAGTTTTTGGGATCACAGTGTCAATTTTTCAGAGATGTAATGTGATCATACTACTTTCTATCAAAGTAGAAGTATTTGTTTGAATGAGATTGTAAGGATATAGGTTGTCCACTAGGTGTCATTCAAGCTGTCAGTGTCCTAAACTAAATATCACTCCTGAGGACATTCACAGACTGACCTGACTGTAGACCAATCATACTGCTCATATATTTTTCCTTAAATGGACTGGATTTGTGTTGGAAAAATGCAACAAATCAGCTGTAAATCAGACAGTTGTGTTGGGTGTTTTGCACCAAGACAAAACTAAATTTATATTCATTTGTTAAGGTACACAAATATAACATTGACTGTTTTCTCCAAAGTCTGTCCATGATCTTTATGACTCAAGAGTGTCAAGCCATGTACACACACGCCCTGTCTGCTCTTATCATGTTGTGTACACTGTGCACGTATCTTTGAAGGCTCAAACTACTGGGTCAGGAGAGGAAGGAAATGTTTATTAGTTCAAACATAGACTGTTGTTATTTTTGTGAGCAGTTTTGTTGTTGTGAGTTAAGACAACCACGAAGATAGTCCTGGAGTGAAACACTTGCACAGGTCTACCACTGAATGAATAATTTGTTTCAGGGGTTTTGTGACATGCTAGAAGAGATTAATAAAAGCATTATTTTCATTATATAAACAAAATTTTATTTTAGATTTTAGACAATATTTTCCCATATTCTTTCTTCAAACCAAAAACTAAAAACTAACAGTGAGTTACTTTCCTATATTGTTTTGTAATTCAGAGCAGTGCAAACTTGAATCTCAAAGTTATGTTAAACTATGACGAGTTTCATTGGCGAATTTCTGAAATTATTTTGTCAAGATGTTTTTCATCCCTAAAGAAAGCTCTAAAATGCAAGAACAAAAGATTTTATATTTGATAATATTAAACGGCATTTAAGCCACTTTATGAGAGAATATGTGAATTTCATCAATGGATGAGAACTCAGTGGGCGGGGCCTGAGACCAGTCGTCAAATTCCGCTGCGCTGATTGGCTGAAAATAGCCAGTTTTCCATTTATCGAGGCAGTCAGCTGGGAGCTCTTTGTTACCCCGCTTCTCTTCACGGCCAGCTGCTTGGCCGAATATGAAGTCTGTCACTTAACACGGAGCTTTTTGGTGTTTTGTAGGTCACTGCAGCTGCTGAGGAGGTGAGTTACATCTGAAAGAGTTTGTTTCCTGGTTGAATTGAAGAAACAAAGAGCACGAGCGAAGTGCTGATTGGTTAATTGGACATTTCGGTAGCAGGTTTGTAGCACCGAGAGGAGAGCTCGTCCTGCTCAAGTGCTCAGTCTGAACTCAAATATCTCAACATGAACTCACTTTTTCAGGATAAAATTACCCCTGTGGTGCTGAAAAAACGGTGACATCCTGAAACCTGTTTGTGGTTTTGTTATAGTCCAAACCTCTGAGACAAAGTTTCCGCTGTTAGTCTCTGAATTATTAATGCTCGGGTGGGTTTCTATTTTTAGCTCTGCTGTAGTCCACTAAAGATAGAAACCACTGCCACCGGCATTTTCTCATCTAATGGACAAGAGGGAGACTACTCAGCAGATATGCCCGGGGATAAACACTCTCGGAGCTCTTATAAACTTTATGAAAGAGCTCCACCTTAAAAACGCATCTTTGCTTTGTGCCAGGATAAGCAGGGCGGTGCTGCTGCAGGTATCCGGGCCCGACAGAGGGGGACACGGGACAGGGCGTCAGGATGACGGAGGGTCCGAGGAAGAGGAGCACCAGCACCGGGGATGAAGGCCAGTCTGAGCCCCCTGACCCTCAGTCTGGGACTAAGGATCCAGGAGGGTCTGGAGTGGCTCTGAAGAAACAGATCGGCTTAGTCAGCGCCTGTGGCATCATCATCGGTGAGTGAGTGCTGTCTGTTGGAGTTTCCCATCATCAGTCACAGCCACATAGACCTTTTCTTTACAAAACCATCCCATACTTTAACGTCATTTGTACTTCATGAGCCCATTGACACTCTACCTTTTTCAATTTACTTAAATTGTGTATTTCTTTGGCTCAAATAACTGGCTAAAATGTTATTCTATGAATTATTTGCCTTTGACTGCACAGTGTTAACTTGTTTAGATGTTTTTAATGAATTACTGAGCTATAGCAGTTAAAGTTCATTAACAGAACTGTTCCCTAAAATTGTTTGTATTGTACTCAAGACCACACTACCCAAGACCAAGATTTGCCGAAATCACAATGCAAACCGAGACCAATACTTTTGAGAGCCAAAGTTAAGTCAAGGACAAGTCTGGGACAAGACCAAGACCAAAAAAAAAGAATTTTCCAAACCCTGACAAGATTGAACAGTTAAAAAGCATGATCTCTGACATCTAGTTCTTTGAATACATTTGACAGACAAAAACAAAGTGTCTGCAAATCTGTCAAAGCACAACATGCAAAATTCTCAAATCTTAACAAATTTGTTCAACAGAATTCCTGCAAGAAAAATCTTATTTATGAAAAAGCCTCTGATAAGTTCGGAATTGTTTTAAATATATGAAAATAATTAGATGTTTATTTATCAGGTGAAAGTTCAGAGGTTTTTCTGACAAAATCTTAGACGTCCCAGTTTTTGCTGGTGTGTGACACATTAAGTGCTGGAAAAGATTTCCAAGGAGGCAGAACAGTCAGTAAGCCAATGCTAAATTGTTGTGGCCAATTACTACATTAATTCATCAGGAACAGTTCAGGTGAAAATACATTTTCAAATCTTGATGAAGCTGAGGGACAGCAGATCATTGCTGGTCTCAACAAGTCTTGACAGAAAATCCTGAGTCTGGCCAGTCTGAGACAGGGACGAGATCAAAACCGTCGAAATTTGGTTTCGAGGTTAAGACCGGTCTCAAGTGTAACAACACTGAACATAGCACTACAAAGTTGCATCCAATATAAGCTCTCTTCAAACCAATTCAATCCATTTTTTGCCAATTCTAAGAGTTCAATACTCATCTTCTTCCCTAAGCACATATAAAAAGGGGGATACAGCTCATTGTTGATCACTCTTTGCATCCCCAGTGCACGCTCAGGATCATGCATACTCTCTCATATCGTCACAATCAGTTTCAAGGGAACTATTGGCTGCTGCAGTCTCATTCTTAAACGAGCTGAGAAAAATAAAATCAATAAAAAAAGCAATCTTGCTAATGGTTAGGTGTCCACTGTTCATTTGACAGCACCTTCCATCATAGTCTGACGTGTGCTCTGAGCAGAATCACTGCACCACTGACAAGTTACAGCTGTACCCTGAAAGACCCTGATATGATCTGTGAATAAAATAATTTAAAAACTAATACATGAAAGGAAAATCTGCCTCTTTGTTCTGCTGCTCCAGTGAATCAAACTGGCATGGTTCTCATAAAATTAGCCTTTTTTTATCATCTCTGTTCTAGGACTTGATGAGTCTGAGTCTTCAAGCAGTCTTTGCAGCATTGTTGCAAAATAACTCTGAGTTGCAATTTCTCACCACACAACCAGCAATTGACAACTGTTGCCATCACAGGGATGGTGTTTTTCACTCAAACCTCTCCCAGTAGTGAGTTAAAGAAGCTTCCCTGGCTCCCTCAGCCTCTGACATCCTCACTGTGTATGATCTGAACAGACCAACAAACTAAAACCTGAAACTTTGATTTGTTATTTCCCGCTGGTCCCAGCAGGCACAGGAGTTGAACTCATTCTGCCAGTTCTTCAGGCATTAAAGGAGAAAGATCAGGCGTCTTTTCTGTAAGGGGGGAAAATAAGACAAAACAGGGTTCACAGGAAAAAAAACCAAAAAACATTTTGGCTGTCTTAGCTGGAAGAACTGTAAAAGCTTTGATATCTATGAAGTGTTTGGAAGAAGTGCAGAGTGAAAACACAGCTCAGTTGTGTGTGTAGGGTTATTTTCTTTGCCCTGGACGAGTCCAGAAGGATTTTTAGCATGAAGGTTTCACATGTGAAGTGACTGCACACAGCCTGAGTTGGTTTTCTAATGGAAACACTTCAGGAAACAGCAGCTTGTATCAGGTGGTGTGAGGTTTTTATAGCTGGTATCTTATTTTTACCTGCTTTTATCCAAAGTGAAAAGCCAAATTATCCGTATTAACATCACATTGAGCATGTTTTGAGTACTTTAACATTCATCCTCTATTTTTTTCTCAAAATGCCCAGGTAACATCATTGGATCAGGGATTTTTGTGAGTCCTAAGGGGGTCCTGGAGAACGCCAGCTCAGTGGGCGTGGCCCTCATCGTGTGGGTTTCCACAGGAGCTATCACAGCCATCGGTGCTCTCTGCTATGCAGAGTTGGGTGTCACCATCCCCAAGTCAGGAGGAGACTACTCGTATGTGAAGGACATCTTTGGAGGACTGGCTGGGTGAGGATTAAAGACGTTCATCCAGTCGTTATGCTAGGATTGAGGGGGCTTCAGCCACATTCATGTGGGAGTCCAGTCATTGTTAGTGGTATGAATAGTCTCATGAGAACAGATGAAACCCTCTGTGTGGGCGCTTTATTGACAGAGGAAATCAGTTTTTCCTGCTGATGGAGCACAGCTGCCTACATGTACCAGGATTAATGCGAGCAAGAAGCGTAGGCGTTAACTTGCTTTTCAATGATTATCTATCAATGTATTTAATCCTGGGCCAGGAGCCAGCCTGTAACATAAAGGAAAATATTGTTTGTACCAAAAACATTAAAACAAGATATCAGCATACAAATAGAGACATGTAATCACCAGGAACACATTAAATGTATTGTATGGTAAATAGAGGATCTTTTCACCTTATTCTTTTGGGCTTTTCATGCCTTGGATGGTATAGAGGACAGTGGATGGAGTAGGAAAGGGGGCGAGAGAGAGGAGTGACATGCTGGAGAGTGACCATAGACTGGATTTGAACCTGGGCTGCCAAAAGTACAAAATAAGATGAAGAAAAGCAGCATGTTTATCCTTTTTTGAATCTGTTTGTCATCAAAACATCTTTTTAAATTCCTACAAAGAAAAACACTCCAGACAGTTGCATGGAAATGCAATATTCCCACACATTAAAAACTCCAGGATGAAGTCCTTTTTGAAAAACACTAAAAATCCCATAATTACCTGCACAATGGGGCATACAGGAATTTCATGGGCTTCTGTATGAAAAAGCTTTGTTCCACTCCATTGTTCCTGCAGTATTAAGTCAAATGATGCATAAAAGCACTGTACAGAAACGTTCTTCACAGGGTTGTTTCAAGTCATTTGTAATTAATGAGAATATGAAAGTAAACCCCCGTTCCTCCCCCTCCTCCAGCACCATGCTCACCGTGTAATTAAAGCCTCTCTTAATGTAATTCTGTATTCTCATCATCCTACAGTATCACTGACCCACTTCCAGTCGTTTCTCATCTTTAAACAATGCCTCAGTGCATTTCTATAAAGCACTTTGCTAATGTGCGTATTATTATCCTTTGTTTTCTATCACATTTAACTGTAATGAGGTCGAGTATTGTCAGACATGAGTGTGTGACACAGGTTCTGTTGTCGTGGCTCATTAACCTCCTGTCCCTGTTGTCCCTCAGCTTTCTGCGGCTGTGGATAGCAGTGTTGGTTATCTACCCAACCAACCAGGCTGTCATCGCTCTCACCTTCTCCAACTACGTCCTCCAGCCTCTCTTCCCCTCCTGCCTCCCCCCGGAGAACGGCCTCCGCCTGCTGGCTGCCATCTGCCTGCGTGAGTCACCAAACAACACTGACGATTAAATGTCTTCCTAAGAGGGATTGTGCATTTACAGAAATAGATCTGAGACGAGCCATTTTTGAAGCAGTATTTCAGGCGTGGAGAATTCAAGACGTATTTTTGAGATAGCCTTTTTAACACTGCTTGAATAACTAGACACTTGCACACACTCTGCCACTCAGTCAGTGCACAACCTTGTAGATGATAGATTTTATATTTGGTGAGGCCTTGTACTGTAAACTGTGTATTCCACAAAGGTTTAAAGGATGTCAAAAAAGATTCACAGATTCCTCACTGAAAGTAAAAGAGTCTCTGAGTTGGACAGCAAGAAAACAGATGTGCACAAACTGTGATAATCTGAGAAAACACACTATTTGCTCTCGAGGAAATAAATCTCCAGGGGAAAACTTCATTATTAGCTGTGAGGAGAATCCGTATGAGGTGGATTGCAGCGACTCCCTTTGGCCGAGGGGCTTGCCCAAACTGTTGTAATGTATTTGTTTTGAAAGAGAAAGATGATCTTCCTTTTAACGCTGTTTTTTTTTCTCAAAATAACAACACAACAAGTTAAAGTATTTCTCAACAGCTACGTAGCACTGTTGTTTGAATCGTGACAACAAGCAAACATTGTTAGTTTGCACTGAAGTGCAGTAGCTGGCCACATTTAGTGCTACTCACAGTGCGGTGCTTGGAGACCTGTTGGTACTGTGTGTAGTTAGTGAATCTTGGTTTTGTCCTACCAGTGCTCGTCCACCAGGCAGAGCTAACATAACCTGGCTCTTGATGTTTTTGATTGACTCTCAGGTTTGAACAGATCACTGCAGTATAAAGCCTGGTTGATGCTTGACCATAGACTGTATAATAAGTGGACGTAACGACGTTCGGCTCAAACTGAAGCCTCCAGCAGATGCCCCGCCCCCTGGTGTCTGGCTGCAGTATAGGTCATAAGCCCCGCCTCCCCATGTATCCCAGATATGAGCCTGGAAACTTTAAAAAATGACCATACCTCATAGAGACGTTTCTCTCACCCTTACGCTAAGGTGGTATGATGATGTCATTTGGCTGCATGGTGTTCAGGTGTTTTTTTTTCCTGAAAAGTTAGTTTCTCATTAGTTTTTAGATGTTAAAAACCGCAATATAAGTTTCGTTTTACGATAGTTGACAGCTGCCATTCGTGAGTAGTTTTTACCGGGGATATAAGAAACTTCGGGACAGAGAGCCAAAAGGAGACTAAACCTTCTGAAGAAGAAGAAATAAATATTTTTATTTCTCTTTTTTACTTGGCTCCACCGGAAATTCTCTACTGCGCAGACTCTGGCTGCACAATGGCGGCTAGAGAAACAGGGTTTTTTGGCTTCAAACTAGTAGAACGGTGACAGGCGGAGCCACGCTGTCTATTCTATATACAGTCAATGTGCTTGACGCATCCACAAGAATTTTCTTTTCAATAAATTTTAGCAGCCTTGCCCCCTCACGCGGTCCTTTTCATGAAGAAATTTTCCCCTTTGAATACCACCTTCAATAATTTGTAACTACCAGACAGAGACACACAGACAACGTGGTGGACAAACTGAAGCCCCACTAAGCTCCAGGTGTTTAAAAGTGCAAAAACACAACTCTGTTCTTATAGTGATCTCTGTGTGATTAATCAAATGAATGCCCATGTGATGCTTGTTCCTTGTGGTCAAACTCAGCAGAAAAGAGAAATGGGTGGAAAAGTAATGTTGTAAACTGTGTGAACAAATGCAAACTTCTTCTACTCTTGTTTAGTGCTCTGGTAGACTGGTGCTTGTGATACACTGCCCCCTGCAGTTTAGGAAAAGATGCAGTTGGGATTGAAAAAAGGTATAAAAGCCAAATGTGTTCTCTCATGCAGATCTTGCGCACCTGTTTTCTGAGCAGCTTGTTTGTGCGGAAAGCATAAGTCAGCCTTAAGTGCTGCATGTGAGATGGAGTGAACATTTTCACTAACAGTTTAAGCTGTGATTTAGTCTTTAGTTCTTGCTCTATCACTTCCCTATTTAGCCTTCATCTGCTCCTCTGTCCCTTTTGTGTCAGACAGTTCAGCTCCAGTGTCCACCATTACTACTAAACAAATTACAGAAACCGTTTTCAGTAGATTAATAACGTATTTTAGCGCTGATAACCTTGTTTCAAATTGGGGGTAAATCTCAATATGAGACTTTTCCAAGATCACTTAGAGAGTCCTCACACTTCCTTTAAGATAAGTCATACAACTACTTCAGCAAGTTTCTCCAGGTCTGCTTTAAATCCTCCTCATCTGGATAAACTACTTTAGGGATGACACACATTGACTTTGAGAAGAAAATATTCACCTGTCTTTTATCCTCCTTGGCCGTCTGTGGTCATACAACATGTCTCAGTGGTGTACATCCTTACTTTGCTGCTACTTCAAGTTCAAAAGGTTAACATCAATTTCACGTTTGAAATGATCGTCGTCCTGTATTAGAAGCTTCAAATTATCTGCATAAGTAATAATAGGCAGCAGTCCTTGTGGGAGTTTTCTGAGGTTGTCATGATTCTGGTTTTTCATTTCTTCCTTTGCAGCCACAGGGCAAGATTTTCTGTTTGTGTCTATGCAGTATGACATTTCTAAGCTCCCTTTTGCACTGGGGATGAGTCATTGTAAAATGCTTAAAAATCCTGTGCCAATAAGCTCTTTTATTGGATTAGACACATGTATTAAATTAAACTGCAAAAACGGCAGAAGGCAAAATGAATATTTGACGAGGAGAGAAATTAATTCCCATGTGACAGGTGGGACGGAGCGAGGCGCTTAGAGCCTCACACTCATTTTTAACTTATACTATACAAAAAAGACCCAGCGATGAAGGAGATATGGTTTGAATATGACGATGTGCCACTTTTACTAACATCTAAGTTGCACTGCATTCACATCATGTCCTGTATTTTTGCAACAGATATTGCTCATTGGGCAGACTTATCGTTTGAATAGCTCAAAGCTCCAATCCTTAATGCTGAATATGTTTCTCTCTGTTTGTGTGTCTGTTAGTGTTGCTGACGTGGGTGAACTGCCACAGTGTCCGATGGGCCACGTGTGTCCAAGATGTCTTCACAGCAGGGAAGCTTTTGGCTCTGGGTCTCATCATTATCATGGGGGCTGTTCAAATATGCAAAGGTGATGTTTGCCCCCTCTTTTTTTCTCTTGCTAACCATATTACACCTTCTTTTTTAAATTGAAAAAAAGCTATGTCCAAAGGGGCAGCACTTTGGTTCCTGTCATAAACTGTTTTCATCTTTTGCTTTTTTACAGGATTTGTGATCCCAACATGATAGAGGGATTATAGCCTCATAGCTGTGTATTGCACTGATAATCTTCCCCACACACACTCACACACACACTTCCCAGAAAACAGACTATTTATATGATTCTGTTCCTCATGTCTTATTTATGTTTCTTATGCCCCAGATTTTTTGTTTGTGGTTATGAAGGTGTTTACAGGGCTTAATTCTGTCTCCAACACTGTGACTACATTTTTATTTTTGGTTGACAGCAAAAAAAATTTAACTATTTTATATAAGAAAAATATTTGACACTTTTATTTTGAAAACCATCTCCCTCTGATTAGACTTCTTTCACAATAAAGTGGATATCAGGTGACTGTTGTAGTCGCTTCACAATGCAGGCAAACTGCTTTTATTTAAATCAGTGTTATGTCTGGTGCCCTCTGCTGCTCAGGTTGAGGTGGTGAAAAGCCATTTGCATTAAGCTCATTCCTTCAGTTCTTTTAAATGTAAAATTGTTTTATTGTTTTCAGGCCATTACTACTGGCTGGAGCCGGTCCACGCCTTTGAGACCTTCAGAGACTACGATGTGGGTCTGATCGCTCTCTCCTTTCTGCAAGGCTCCTTCGCGTATGGAGGCTGGAACTTCCTCAACTACGTCACTGAGGAGCTGGTTGACCCATACAGGTTACACAAGCACATTTATACTAGTGATTAAAGTGCACAAAACTAATATGATGCATCATGGGACAAGAAAGGATTGTACAGGTAAAGCTAAAAATGCTAAATGTACTATTCATTAGCTTGGCTCATGCACAGAAGTTATTCAAGACGAATGAAAAGCAAATATACTGTAAGTTTTAAAGCTTCTGCGTGGGTCCCTTGATTTATCTGGGTGTTAGTGACAAGTGTGTCAGTGATTCATTTTGTACCAAAATTTTCACCTGTTTTTCATTTTGATTATTTGACTATGTGGTAGTATTATGCCTTGTTTTTAGTATAAAAAAAAACCTTTTTGACTTTTTATGAGCCATACTCACCACACCCGCCCATAAAAATGTTATCTTTTGAGTCATTTGAAGACAAAAATGATGTCTGAATTGCTTGTGACAATTTAAAAAAATCTGCCAATGGGGCAAGACAAAAGTTTCTTGTATTGAGACATCATTTTAATTTCAAGAAATTTCTTACCTCAAAGACAATTTTTTGTGAGCAATTCAGAAATCATTTATGTCTTTCAATATCTTGAAGAAACAGATACTTTTGGACTTGCCAGTTTTATGTGTCTTATCAAGTATGGTGAGACCATTTTTATTAAAAAAGACAAGTGCTTGCTTAGATTGCTGTGTATAGGACCATTGTTGTTCATACTGGTACATTTTTTGGGAATCTGCCTTTATACATGTTTAATCAAAGATTGAAAATGTCTCCCCTCTTAAATATTAACTAGTATTTTCTGTCATCTTCACAGAAATCTACCTCGTGCAATCTTCATCTCAATCCCAGTTGTCACCTTTGTTTATGTGTTTGCCAACGTGGCGTACGTCACCGCCATGAGCCCACAGGAGCTGCTGGCTTCAAATGCTGTGGCAGTGGTGAGGAAACAAACCCTGATAACCCAAGTCGGAATAGATTTGTGGCTAAAAACTTGTCTGCAATCACACATACTACAGATCGGTCACATGCTTAGTCTGTTGCCTGTTTGCACCCATCTAGAAATGCCCTGGTTTGTCGCTGATATTTAAGTGTTTGTTCTCTCCTCCTTTTCTCTCTCTGAACTCCTGATATTTCTCTCAGACATTTGGAGAGAAATTGTTAGGAGTAATGTCATGGATCATGCCCATGTCTGTGGCGCTCTCCACCTTTGGGGGGGTCAATGGCTCCCTCTTCACATCATCGCGGTCAGTTTGTCTCCCATGTCTCCACCCCTTCTGTCCTCTTTTCTCCTCCATCTAGTTTCAGTGGCTGCTCTGCTTTTTGCTGACGCACCTTAAATTTACATGGAAAAGCTGAATAAGCATGGTGAAAGAAATGAGCCTAACAGGAATAAAACACAGAGCAGAGTTACAGATCAACAAACTACATGTCTGATTTGATAAAAGGGAAACAACCTGATTAGAGTTCTTAATTTTTCTTTCAGAGTTGTAATCAACTCAAACTGTAAAATTCACCTGACATCTTAAAACACTGAGCCCATTGTTCTCCTGTTTTGCTCCATTTTTCACTCTGCATTTTTTTTTTTTACCTCCACAGACTTAACCTGAACCGTTGCTTCCACAATCACCTGCCTGTGTGTTTCCTGACCTTGTCTTTGGGCTTTGCAGCACGCACGGTGAACAGGCACCAGCTGGCTCTGTTCTCATAACTTATCCTGCCCCTGGCTCTGTTTTTCAGGCTTTTTTTCGCAGGAGCGAGGGAAGGCCATCTCCCACGTCTTCTTGCTATGATTCATGTCCAGCGCTGCACACCGATACCAGCTTTACTGTTTACTGTGAGTCCAAATAAAAACACAGCATCTGTTTTCTGTCCCTTTTCATGGCTTCTTGCTTCCAGCAGAGATAAAATGTCCTTTTTATTCATTCAGTTGATCTCCACTTTGCTGATGTTGTGCACCAGTGACATTTACACCCTCATAAACTATGTGGGTTTCATCAACTACTTCTTCTACGGCGTCACTGTGGCCGGGCAGATTGTGCTGCGCATCAAACAGCCAAACCTATATCGACCCATCAAGGTAGAAAGACACAACTGAACAACTCCCAAGTCAACGTTAAGACCTATTTTAACAGCATGTGTTACATCACTGTCTGTCCCCTCATCCCTGTAGGTGAGCCTGGTGTGGCCAGTGATTTATCTTCTGTTCTGGGCCTTTCTGCTCGTCTTCTCTCTCTACTCTGAGCCTGTCGTCTGTGGTATTGGTCTGGCTATCATGATGACGGGTGTACCAGTGTACTTCCTGGGAGTCTACTGGGAAAACAAGCCGCTGTGTTTTGATATTGTAGTCGGTAAGGATTAGAGTTTATCATTTGAGTTTATAGCAAAAGAATCTGTTTTTGGACTTTTTAGAGTGACTTTGAGGACTTTCTAAGTGATCTTGGAAAAGCCTCATCAATAGATATATGACTGACAGTAACCCCCACTTTAAAATGCCAATAACTGCACTAAAATAGGGCTATTTCTAAATGCTAATTCCTAGCTCCCCAAATTGGATTGAACTGGACTGAATTGATTTATGACAAATCGAAGTCTGTGACAATGCCACAGGCTGACGAAGTTTAGCAGTGAGAATATAAAGGTTTCTTTCTCTGCTGCACATATCTGATTTATTTAGTCATAACAGTGGAACCAGGGGCTTGACTGTCTGACAGAAAAGAAACAGTAGAGCACAAGCACTGCAGTGATCTGTTCAAACCTGAGAATTTATCAATAAAATGAAGAGCCAGGTCACGTTGCTCTGCTTGGTCGATGAGCACTGACAGGAAAACAAGGATTCACGAACTTTACAAGGTAACGATATGTCTCAGAGCACTGGGCTGTGAGTAGCACTTCATGTAGCCGGCTATAGAACGACGGTGCGAACTTACAAAGTTTGCTGTTACATTTCAATCAACTGCGCTACGTACCTGTTCAAGATAACTTTTTTCTGGACATAATGCAAAGAGGTGATGTATTTATCAATATAGAAAAATAGTACTAACCGGCAGTTCAAAAGAAGATCCGATCTACTTTCACTTTCACTTAGTTTATGCGACTCCTCTGGCTGACAGGAGTCGCTTCAATCGACCTCATACAGATTCTCCTCACATTCAATTTAATGCCTGACATCTTCAGTAGCTTTAATGCTGAACAAAAAAGGAAAAACACAGAGTTATGAACAACTTTTCTTTGAGGGTATAGGGTTGCTTGCTTGTACAAAAATATTGAACAAAATGAAAACCAAAACAGTGAAAGAACTGCATATCTCTAATTGGATCCCAGTTTGACTCAGAACACTTAAAAATGAGTGGGCATCATCAATCAAGATAAAAGCTGTGATGTGTCTTTGAAGTAAAGGTTTTACATGTTTACTTTTAGCTCTAAGCAGATTATTTCCTCTCTATCCAGGGAAAATGACTCATCTGTGCCAAAAGCTCTGCTCAGTAGTCTACCCCGTCATGGAGGAGAACAAGGAGCCTGTAAAGACGGATGTTGCTGGTGAAGATGGAACAGCTGATTGAACATGTGCATAAAGACGCTGACAAATATTCAGTATTATTGGGGAGAGAATAACTCAGGAAGATAACTCCCAGGAACATTGACCCATAAATTCTCCTCCTGAGTTACAGCACTGAACTATCCTGACTGCCTCTTTTACAGTATTTGGTTTAGGAGCAGGTGTTGCAGATGAAATGTCTCTACGCACTGAGTTTAAGGACCACAGCCTTGATTGATTTCACATTACTGTTAAACGCTTTTTCCACTTATTGTTCTTGCACTGTTTGTTGAATGTCAGTTTTGAAGGCAGTGAGAAAATGTTTTAATATTCAAGTTGTATTATTATATTATCTGTTGCTCAAACTGTTTATAATGTAACTTCACTATATCAACACTAAAAACATTTTTTTTCTAATGCGTTGATTAGTGCATTACATCACCTCCGTCTATACTCAGTTCTGTAGAGGATATATTTGTGACCATGAAGGGTTAAATGCTTTTCACATTTTGTTTTATTCCACGTTTACTCCTGTTTGCTTTTTCTCCCTAAAAATGGTTTCTTTGAGTGTAAATCCTGACAGCTTTTCTGAGTAATACTTAAAGTCTACAGGTTACAATGAAAAGCAGCTGCTGTTCCAGGAAGTGAATAGAAATTTCATGACAGAAAACAAGATACTTCCTGAATAACCTTGAAGTATATTTTTCACTTTTATTGAAAATGATGACATTTTGAGCTACATTTGTATATTTGTGTCACGTGGGACATAAGTTGAGTCGTTGCTGGCAGCTTTTCATGTCAGTCAGAGTTGTTCCATTATGTCGAGGAAGTAGTGAGTGTTGCACAGTCTGCTGCACCTTTTCATCAATGTTTTATTCACCTGCGGGAACACCTGACGTAGAAGAGGCGGAGTCAGCACACACTGAGCGATAGCATTACGGAAGTCCGCTATGACACGCCAGGTGGGTCAAAAAGAAAACGATGCCAACAAAACACAGGAAAAAGGTGTTGGTGGATTTTCAGACCAAAAGCCTGAAGTTTAATCTTCATACGAGTAACTGGAAAATATAGTTGGATCCCTAAGAACTTCACTCACATGGTCTTTATTGCATGTTAAACATTTATTGACACAGATCGTTAATGTAGATATCTTAAGTCTCTCAAGTCAAAAGCTCTCCAACTTGACCCTCAATTAAAAAAAAAAAAAAAAACATTAAAAACATTCCTGAAAGGTTCTGTTTGTGTTAATATTTAATTAATATCTGAATTTTAAGAGATTCAACAGTTTTTAAAAGTAATTAAAGTTCCTATGATTATTTAGGAGGGAAAGAGCAACACATTTTGCTTGCGATTTTCTAATCTGCATTATGAAGTAAGGATGGACCAATTATCAGCCTGGGCCAGTGTTTGCATTTTGACTCATATTGTTATAAGCCTTTTTTTTTCTTCTTTTTAATCCAACAGCAGATGAGGGAAATCGCATTTAGAAATCACTCTTACATGTTGTTTATGATCAGACGGATGACTTTTTCAAGATCACTTAGATGTGGCTCTACACAATAACTTTTCCTCGTCCCCAAACATCAACGTGCAAATGAAGGAAGTTGTCACTTACATGGCTGAGAAAGTACAAGTGACACGGCAACATTTGCACTTTAAATTGTATTAAAGTGTGTATTAACACACTCCCAAACCTCTAAATGAGTGCTCGTGTCTGTAAGTCCTTTGGACCCATGAGACCCATCATAATGTGTGCCCCACCCCAAGGGGTCATGGCCCCCATTTTGAAAACCACTGACTAAAAAAGTCCTCACAGCCCCTTTAATAAATATATGCTTAAAGGCATTTTGACAAAATTAACATCTAGAACTCTCACTCAAAATTTTGACATCAGTGTTTTCACATTTGCCGCAAATGATTCTCGGCTCCAATTACCAGTAAAAAAAAAAAATAGTGTTATGTTGTGACAAATGTAAAATTACAGCTATAAAAAAAATTGAAAAATCCTAGAGCTTATACTTATTTAAGAATGCAGTTGAAATAAAGATGTTTGTCATAAATAAGCTTCAACTGACTTAGTTTAGCTTTCTGTATTCACAAACCAAAGTGGTATAAATTCCATCTTCCCCCAGCTGGTTTTATTCTGAAAGTCTTAACCGGATGTTGTTATCTTGTTGTGGTGGTGTTGACCCTCTATGGGCTCCTCACCACAGTGTTGGGGTTTCCAGCCAACTGACTGCTGCGGCCGAGTGTTGGGGGTTTGGCTGGACCGGTTTTCCTCTCAATTACCGGGGACTGTGTAGAGTTTTGCAGGTATGTTTTTATTCTGTGGTTTAACCGTGAATGTAGAGAGGCTGTGAAGCTAACAGAGCTAGCTCTTTAGCTCTGTAGCTCGACAGTGTCAGTGTTAGTGTGTGTGTGTGTGTGTGTGTGTGTGTGTG
>RPOG01006482.1:12766-23614 GCA_008086565.1 Thalassoma bifasciatum | reverse complement strand
TAATCCCCAAGTATATAGTGTATAAGGTGGGTTAAAACCCAAATTTCTAGCAATGAGACCAGTCAAAGTATATTCATCAACAAGTTTAGACTATATCAAGTGGGTTAAAACCCAAATTTCTAGCATTGAGACCAGTCAAAGTACATTCATCGCCAAGGTTTGACTGTATAAAATGAAGAAAAACAGAGATTTCAAGCATGGAGACCAGTCAAAGAACATTCATCACCAAGTTTAGACTTTATTATATAAGTTAAAACCCAGATTTCTAGCACTGAGACCAGTCAAAGTATATTCATTACCAAGTTTAGACTTTCTTTGATGGGATAAAACCCAGATTTAAAGCATTGAGACCAGTCAAAGTACATTCATCTCCAAGGTTTGACGGTTTAAAATTAGTCAAAACCCAGATTTCTAGCAATGAGACGAGTCAAAGTATATTCATTAACAAGTTTAGAGTATATAAAGTGGGTTAAAACCCACATTTCTAGCATTGAGACCAGTCGAAGTACATTCATAAACAAGTTTAGACTGTTTTAAGTGGGTTAAAACCAAGATAACTAGCATTGAGACCAGTCAAAATACATTCATTACCAAATTTTAACTGTATAAAGTGAGTAAAAAAACAGATTTCTAGCATTGAGACCAGTCAAAGTACATTCATCAACAAGTTTATAAGGTTTAAAATTAGTGAAACCCAGATTTCTAGCAATGAGACTAGTCAAAGTACATTCATAACCCATTTTTGACCGTATTATTACTTCTTTTTTTCTCTAAAGTTCGTAATTCTAGTCAGTTTAATGTAAGTATTGTTTCAAATCTGCCAAATTTTAACCACTTTTGGGTCTAAAGAACGTCACTCTGGTCAGTTTTATGTAAGTATTGGTTCAAATCTGACAAATATTACCCAATTTTGGGAGATTTCTAGCAATAGGACCAGTCAAAGTACATTCATATACAAGTTTAGACTGTTTTTAGTGGGTTGACCAGTCAAAATATATATTTAAAACCAAGTTTTGACAGTAAAAAGTGGGGAAAAAAAAAAGATTTCTAGCACTGAGACCAGTCAAAGAATATTCATCACCAAGTATATAGTGTATAAGGTGGGTAAAAACCCAGATTTCTAGCATTGAGAACAGTCAAAGTACATTCATAACCAAGTTTAGACTGTTCATAATGGGTTAAAACCCGGATTTCCAGTATTGAGACCAGTCAAAGTACATTCATAACCAAGTTTAGACTGTATCAAATGAAGAAAAAAAGAGATTTCAAGCATTGAGAACAGTCAAAGAACATTCATCACCAAGTTTAGACTTTATTATATAAGTTAAAACCCAGATTTCTAGCATTGAGACCAGTCAAAGTATATTCATTACAAAGTTTAGACTTTTTTTGATGGGATAAAACCCAGATTTAAAGCATTGAGACCAGTCAAAGTACATTCATCACCAAGTTTAGACGGTTTAAAATTAGTCAAAACCCAGATTTCTAGCAATGAGACGAGTCAAAATATATTCATAAACAAGTTCAGACTATATAAAGTGGGTTAAAACCCAGATTTCTAGCATTGAGACCAGTCAAGTAAAATTCATAACCAAGTTTAGACTGTTTTAAGTGGGTTAAAGACAAGATAACTAGCATTGAGACCAGTTAAAGTACATTCATAACCAAGTTTTGACTGTATAAAGTGAGTAAAAAAACAGATTTCTAGCATTGAGACCAGTCAAAGTACATTCATAACCAAGTTTATAAGGTTTAAAATGAGTGAAACCCAGATTTCTAGCAATGAGACTAGTCAAAGTACATTCATTACCAAGTTTAGACAGTTTTAAATTAGTGAAAACCCAGATTTCTTGCAGTGAGACCAGTCAAAGTACATTCATAACCCAGTTTTGACTGTATAAAATGAAGAAAAAAAGAGATTTCAAGCATTAAGATCAGTCAAATTACATTCATAACAAAGTTTAGACTATATAAAATAAGTGAAAACCCAGATTTCTTGCAGTGAGACCAGTCAAAATACATTCATTAACAAGTTTAGACTGTTTATAATGGGTTAAAACCCAGATTTCTTGCATTGAGACCAGTCGAAGTACATTCATCACCAAGTTTATAAGGTTGAAAAATAGTGAAAACCCAGATTTCTAGCAATGAGACCAGTCAAAGTATATTCATAAACAAGTTTAGACTATATAAAGTGGGTTAAAACCGAAATTTCTAGCATTGAGTCCAGTCAAAGTACATTCATAACCAAGTTTAGACTGTTTTTAGTGGGTAGACCAGTCAAAATATATTCATAACCAAGTTTTGACTGTATAAAGTGATTAAAAAAAAAGATTTCTAGCATTGAGACCAGTCAAAGAACATTAATCCCCAAGTTTATAGTGTATAAGGTGGGTTAAAACCCAGATTTCTAGCATTGAGACCAGTTAAAGTACATTCATAACCAAGTTTAGACTGTTTATAATGGGTTAAAACCCAGATTTTTAGCAATGAGACTAGTCAAAGAACATTCATAACCAGGTTTTGACCGTTTATAATGGGTTAAAACCCAGATTTCTGGCATTGAGACCAGTCAAAGTGCATTCATTACCAAGTTTAGACGGTTTAAAATTAGTGCAAACCCAGATTTTTGCAGTGAGACCAGTCAAAGTACAATCATTACTAAGCTTTGACTGTATTAAGTGGGTAAAAACCCAGATTTCCAGCATTAAGACCTGTCAAAGTGCTTTCAGTTCCTCTTTAAGACTGTATTAATTGAAGACAAACAGAGATTTCTAGCTATAAGACTAGTCAAAGTACATTCATAACCAAGTTTTTAGTGTATAAAGTGGGTTTAAACGCAGATTTCTAGCATTGAGACCAGTCAAAGTACATTCATCACCAAGATTAGATTTTAAAACATGAAGAAAAACAGAGATTTCAAGCATTAAGACCAGTCAAAGTACATTCATAACCAAGTTTAGACTATATAACGTGGGTTAAAACCCAAATTTCTAGCATTGAGACCAGTCAAAGTACATTCATAACCAAGTTTAGACTGTTTTTAGTGGGTTAAAACCAAGATACCTAGCATTGAGACCAGTCAAAATATATTCATAACCAAGTTTTGACTGTATAAAGTGAGTAAAATAACAGATTTCTAGCACTGAGAACAGTCAAAGTACATTCACAACCAAGTTTAGACTGTATACAGTGAGTTAAAACCCAGATTTGAAGCATTGAGACCAGTCAATGTACATTCATAACCAAGATTAGACTGTTTATAATGGGTTAAAACCCAGATTTCAAGCATTGAGACCAGTCAAAGTACATTCATAACCAAGTTTAGACTGTTTATAATGGGTTAAAACCCAGATTTCTAGCATTGAGACCAGTCAAAGTACATCCATAACCAAGTTTAGACTGTTTATAATGGGTTAAAACCCAGATTTCTAGCAATGAGACTAGTTTAAGAACATTCATTACCAAGTTTAGACTGTTTATAATGGGTTAAAACCCAGATTTCCAGCATTAAGACCTGTCAAAGTGCTTTCAGTACCTCTTTAAGACTGTATTAGTTGAAGACAAACAGAGATTTCTAGCTTTAAGATCAGTCAAAGTACATTCATAACCAAGTTTAGACTTCATAAAATATGTTAAAATCCAGATTTCTAGCAATGAGACCAGTCAAAGTACATTCATCACCAAGTTTTGACTGTAAATAATGAAGGAAAACGGAGATTTCAAGCATTTAGACCAGTCAAAATACATTATAAACCAAGTTTAGATGGTTAAAAATGAGTTAAAACCCAGATTTCTAGCAATGAGACCAGTCAAAGTACATTCATAACCAAGTTTAGATTGTTTATAATGTGTAAAAGCCCTGATTACTAGCATTGAGACCAGACAAAGTACATTCATTACCAAGTTTACACTGATTTTAATGGGTTAAAACCCATATTTCTAGCATTGAGACCAGTCAAAGTACATTCATAACCAAGTTTTGACTGTATAAAATGAAGAAAAACAGAGATTTCAAGCATTAAGACCAGTCAAAGTACATTCATCACCAAGTTTTGACTGTAAATATTGAAGAAAAACGGAGATTTCAAGCATTGAGACCAGTCAAAGTACATTCACAACCAAGTAAAGAAGGTTAACAATTAGTTTAAACCCAGATTTCTAGCACCTAGACTAGTCAAAGTACATTGATAACCAAGTTTAGACGGTTTTCAATGGGTTAAAACCCAGATTTCTAGCATTGAGACCAGTCAAAGTACATTCATACCAAAGTTTAGAATTTTTTAAGTGGGTAAAAACCAAGATAACTAGCATTGAGACCAGTCAAAGTACATTCATAACCAAGTTTTGACTGTAAAAAATGAAGAGAAACTGAGATTTCAAGTATTGAGTCCAGTCAAAGTACATTCATAACCAAGTTAAGACAGTGAACAATTAGTTAAAACCCAGTTTTCTCGCACCAAGACTAGTCAAAGTTCATTTATAACCAAGTTTAGACTGTTTTTATTGGGTTAAAACCCAGATTTCTAGCATTGAGACCAGTCAAATTACATTCATAACCAAGTTTAGATTGTTTATAATGTGTAAAAGCCCTGATTACTAGCATTGAGACCAGTCAAAGTACATTCATAACCATGTTTTGACTGTATAAAAAAAAAGAATAAAAGAGATTTCAAGCATTATGACCAGTCAAAGTACATTCATAACCAAGTTTAGACTACATAAAATATTTTCAAATCCAGATTTCTAGCAATGAGACCAGTCAAAGTACATTCATCACCAAGTTTTGACTGTAAATAATGAAGGAAAACGGAGATTTCAAGCATTGAGACCAGTCAAAATACATTATAAACCAAGTTTAGATGGTTAAAAATGAGTTAAAACCCAGATTTCTAGCAATGAGACCAGTCAAAGTACATTCATAACCAAGTTTAGATTGTTTATAATGTGTAAAAGCCCTGATTACTAGCATTGAGACCAGACAAAGTACATTCATTACCAAGTTTAGACTGATTTTAATGGGTTAAAACCCATATTTCTAGCATTGAGACCAGTCAAAGTACATTCAT
The DNA here is from genome assembly GCA_008086565.1 of Thalassoma bifasciatum. NCBI lineage: Eukaryota > Metazoa > Chordata > Actinopteri > Labriformes > Labridae > Thalassoma > Thalassoma bifasciatum. The sequence goes on along the minus strand of RPOG01006482.1, from coordinate 18,545 downwards.
AACCAAGTTTTGACTGTAAAAAATGAAGAAAAACAGAGATTTCAAGCATTAAGACCAGTCAAAGTACATTCATAACCAAGTTTTGACTGTAAAAAATGAAGAAAAACAGAGATTTGAAGCATTGAGACCAGTCAAAGTACATTCACAACCAAGTAAAGAAGGTTAACAATTAGTTTAAATCCAGATTTCTAGCACCTTGGCTAGTCAAAGTACATTTATAACCAAGTTTAGACTGTTTTTAATGGGTTAAAACCCAGATTTTTAGCAATGAGACCAGTCAAAGTACATTTATCACCAAGTTTAGACTGTTTAAAATTAGTTAAAACCCAGATTTCTAGCATTGAGTTCAGTCAAAGTACGTTCATAACCAAGTTTTGACTGTTAAAAATGAAGAAAAAACGGATTTTTCAAGCATTGAGACCAGTCAAAATAGATTCATTACCAAGTTTTGAGTGTATAAAATGAGTTAAAACCCAGATTCTAGCATTAAGACGAGTCAAAGTACATTCATAACCAAGTTTTGATTGTATAAAGTGAGTAAAAAAACAGATTTCTAGCATTGAGACCAGTCAAAGTACATTCATTACCAAGTTTGACTGTATAAAATGAAGAAAAACAGAGAATTCAGGCATTAAGACCAGTCAAAGTACATTCATAACCAAGTTTAGACTTTATAAAATAAGTTAATACCCAGATTTCTAGTGATGAGACCAGTCAAAGTATATTCATTACCAAGTTTAGACGTTTTTTGATGGGATAAAACCCAGATTTCCAGCATGGGGACCAGTCAAAGTACATTCATAACCAAGTTTTGACTGTATTAAGTGGGTTAAAACCCTGATTTCTAGCATTGAGACCAGTCAAAATACATTCATTACCAATTTCAGACTTTTTTTGGATGGGATAAAACCAGGATTTTTAGCATTGAGACCAGTCAAAGTAAATTATCCATCACTTTAGACTTTATAAAATGAAGATAAAACCCAGTTTTCTAGCATTGAGACCAGTCAAAGTACATTCATAACCAAGTTTCAACTGTATAAAGGGGGTTAAAACCCTGATTTCTAGCATTGAGACCAGTCAAAATACATTCATTACCAAGTTTTGACTTTTTTTGATGGGATAAAACCCAGATTTCAAGCATTGAGACCAATCAAAGTACATTCATAACCAAGTTTTGACTGTAAAACATGAAGAGAAACAGAGATTTCAAGCATAAAGACCAATCAAAGTACATTCATAAACAAGTTTATAAGGTTTAAAATTATTGAAAACCCAGATTTCTAGCAATGAGACCAGTCAAAGTATATTCATCAACAAGTTTAGACTATATAAAGTGGGTTAAAACCCAAATTTCTAGCATTGAGACCAGTCAAAGTACATTCAAAACCAAGTTGTGACTGTTTTTAGTGGGTTAAAACCAAGATTTCCAGCATTGAGACCTGTCAAAATGCTTTCAGTACCTCTTTAAGACTGTATTAATTGAAGACAAACAGAGTTTTCTAGCTTTAAGACCAGTCAAAGTACATTCATCACCAAGTTTTGACTGTGTAAAGTGGGTTTAAACCCAGATTTCTAGCATTGAGACCAGTCAAAGTACATTCACAACCAAGTTTAGACTGTTTTAATTAAGTAAAAACCCAGATTTCTATTTCGAGTCCTGTCAAACTACATTCATAACCAAGTGTAGACAGTATAAAACAAGTTCAATCCCAGATTTTTAGCACTAAGATCAGTCAAATTACATTAATAACAAAGTTTAGACTATATAAAATAAGTGAATACCCAGATTTCTTGCAGTGAGACCAGTAAAAGTACATTCATTACCAAGTTTAGACTGTATAAAGTGGGTTAAAACCAAGATTTCCAGCATGAAGACCTGTCAAAATGCTTTCAGTACCTCTTTAAGACTGTATTAATTGAAGACAAACACAGAGATTTCTAGCTTTAAGACCATTCAAAGTACATTCATAACCAAGTTTTGACTGTATAAAATGAAGAAAAACAGAGATTTCTAGCATTGAGACCAGTCAAAGTACATTCATAACCAAGTTTAGACTTTATTAAATGAGTTAAAACCCAGATTTCTAGCATTGAGACCAGTCAAAGTACATTCATAACCGAGTTTAGACTTTTTTTGATGGGATAAAACCCAGATTTCTAGCATTGATACCAGTCAAAGTACATTCATAACCAAGTTTTGACTGTAAAACATGAAGAAAAACAGAGATTTCAAGCATTAAGATCAGTCAAAGAACTTTAATTACAAAGTTTAGACTATAAAAAATGAGTGAAAACCCAGATTTCTAGCATTGAGACCAGTCAAACCACAGTCATAACCAAGATTAGACTGTATAAAGTGAGTAAAAACCCAGATTTCAAGCATTAAGACCAGTCAATGTACATTCATAAACAAGTATAGACGGTTTAAAATTAGTTATAACCAGAGTTCTAGCATTGAGACCAGTCAAAGTACATTCATAACCAAGTTTTGACTGTATAAAGTGGGTAAAAACCCAGATTTCTAGCATTGAGACCAGTCAAAGTACATTCATAACCAAGCTTTGACTGTATAAAGTGAGTTAAAACCCAGATTTCAAGCATTGAGACCAGTCAAAGAACATTCATAACCAAGCTTTGACTGTATAAAGTGAGTTAAAACCCAGATTTCTAGCATTGAGACCAGTCAAAGTACATTATCAATCAATTTAGACTTTATAAAATGAAGAAAAACTGAGATTTCAAGCATAAAGATCAGTCAAATTACATTAATAACAAAGTTTAGACTATATAAAATAAGTGAAAACCCAGATTTCTAGCATTGAGACCAGTCAAAGTACATTCATAACCAAGTTTAGACTGTTTAAAGTGAGTTAAAACCAAGATTTCCAGCATTGAGACCAGTCAAAGTACATTCATCACCAAGTTTTGACTGTAAATAATGAAGAAAAACTGAGATTTCAAGCATTGAGACCAGTCAAAGTACATTCATAACCAAGTAAAGAAGGTTAACAATTAGTTTAAACCCAGATTTCTAGCACCTTGACTAGTCAAAGTACATTTATAACCAAGTTTAGACTGTTTTTAATGGGTTAAAACCCAGATTTCTAGCACCTTGACCAGTCAAAGTACGTTATCAATCAAGTTTTGAGTGAATAAAATGAGTTAAAACCCAGATTTCTAGCATTGAGACCAGTCAAAGTACATTATCAATCAATTTAGACTTTATAAAATGAAGAAAAACAGAGATTCAAAGCATAAAGATCAGTCAAATTACATTCATAAACAAGTTTAGACTATATAAAGTGGGTTAAAACCCAAATTTCTTGCAGTGAGACCAGTCAAAGTACATTCATAACCAAGTTTAGACTGTATAAAGTGAGTTAAAACCCAGATTTCTAGCATTGAGACCAGTCAAAGTACATTCATCACCAAGTTTTGACTGTAAATAATGAAGAAAAACTGAGATTTCAAGCATTGAGACCAGTCAACGTACATTCATAACCAAGTAAAGAAGGTAAACAATTAGTTTAAACCCAGATTTCTAGCACCTTGACTAGTCAAAGTACATTTATAACCAAGTTTAGACTGTTTTTCATGGGTAAAAACCCAGATTTCTAGCATTGAGACCAGTCAAAGTACATTCATAACCAAGTTTTGACTGTATAAAATGAAGAAAAACAGAGATTTCAAGCATTGAGACCAGTCAAAGTACATTCCTAACCAAGTTAAGACTGTTTAAAGTTAGTTAAAACCCAGACGTCTAGCATTGAGACCAGTCAAAGTGTATTCATTACCAAGTTAAGACTTTTTTCATTGGTTAAAACCCAGATTTCTAGCATTGAGACCAGTCAAAGTACATTCATTGCCAAGTTTTGACTGTAAAACATGAAGAAAAACAGAGATTTCAAGCATAAAGATCAGTCAAATTACATTAATAACAAAGTTTAGACTATATAAAATAAGTGAAAACCCAGATTTCTTGCAGTGAGACCAGTCAAAGTACATTCATAACCAAGTTTAGACTGTAAATAATGAAGAAAAACTGAGATTTCAAGCATTGAGACCAGTCAAAGTACATTCATAACCAAGTAAAGAAGGTTAACAATAAGTTTAAACCCAGATTTCTAGCACCTTGACTAGTCAAAGTACATTTATCACCAAGTTTTGACTGTTTTTCATGGGTTAAAACCCAGATTTCTAGCATTGAGACCAGTCAAAGTACATTCATAACCAAGTTTAGACTGTATAAAATGAAGAAAAACAGAGATTTCAAGCATTGAGACCAGTCACAATACATTAATAACCAAGTTTTGACTATATAAAATAAGTGAAAACCCAGATATCTAGCATTGAGACCAGTCAAAGTACGTTCATCACCAAGTTTTGACTGTAAATAATGAAGAAAAACTGAGATTTCAAGCATTGAGACCAGTCAAATTACATTCATAACCAAGTTGAGACTGTATAAAATGAAGAAAAACAGAGATTTCAAGCATTGAGACCAGTCACAATACATTAATAACCAAGTTTTGACGGCGTAAAATTAGTTAAAACCCAGATTTCTAGCAATGAGACCAGTCAAAGTACATTCTTAAACAAGTTTTGACTGTAAAACATGAAGAAAAACAGAGATTTCAAGCATTAAGATCAGTCAAATTACTTTAATAACAAAGTTTAGACTTTATAAAACAAGTGAAAACCCAGATTTCTTGCAGTGAGACCAGTCAAAGTACATTCATTACCAAGTTAAGACGGTTTAAAGTTAGTTAAAACCCAGATTATTAGCATTGAGACCTGTCAAAGAGTATTCATCACCAAGTTTTGACTGGATAAAATAAGTTAAAACCCAGATATCTAGCATTGACACCAGTCAAAGAACATTCATAACCAAGTTTTGACTGTATACAATGAAGAAAAACAGAGATTTCAAGCATTACGACCAGTCAAAGTACATTCATAACCAAGTAAAGAAGGTTAACAATTAGTTTAAACCCAGATTTCTAGCACCTTGACTAGTCAAAGTACACTTATAACCAAGTTTAGACTGTTTTTAATCGGTTAAAACCCAGATTTCTAGCATTGAGACCAGTCAAAGTACATTCATAAACAAGTTTAGACTATATAAAGTGGGTTAAAACCCAAATTTCTAGCATTGAGACCAGTCAAAGTACATTCATGACCAAAGTTAGACTGTTAACAATTAGTTAAAACCCAGATTTCTAGCATTGAGACCAGTCAAAGTACATTCATCACCAAGTTTTGACTGTAAAAAATGAAGGAGAACGGAGATTTCAAGCATTAAGATCAATCAAAGTACTTTTATGCCCAAGTTTAGACTGTTTTTAATGGGTTAAAACCCAGATTTCTAGCACCTTGACCAGTCAAAGTACGTTATCAATCAAGTTTTGAGTGAATAAAATGAGTTAAAACCCAGATTTCTAGCATTGAGACCAGTCAAAGTACATTATCAATCAATTTAGACTTTATAAAATGAAGAAAAACAGAGATTCAAAGCATAAAGATCAGTCAAATTACATTCATAAACAAGTTTAGACTATATAAAGTGGGTTAAAACCCAAATTTCTTGCAGTGAGACCAGTCAAAGTACATTCATAACCAAGTTTAGACTGTATAAAGTGAGTTAAAACCCAGATTTCTAGCATTGAGACCAGTCAAAGTACATTCATCACCAAGTTTTGACTGTAAATAATGAAGAAAAACTGAGATTTCAAGCATTGAGACCAGTCAACGTACATTCATAACCAAGTAAAGAAGG
>RPOG01006481.1:0-23619 GCA_008086565.1 Thalassoma bifasciatum | reverse complement strand
CGGCTGAGCTGACACGTTCTGTTGTAACAGAGGTGGTCACAGGTAAAGCAGGGTTAGGAGTGGGTTCAGGGTCTAATCTGAGTCCAGCAACTCCTTTTTTTGGGATGTCTAAGACATCTCGTTTAATTTTGCGCCTGCGTCCATGCTCATTGCGCCGATATTGCACCATGTTTTCCAGGTCGGCCACGTAGAGAAACCCAGCGATGAGCATTTCCGTGCTCTTCTTCCCCTTTGAGAAAGCCTCCTCCAGCTCACGGCTGGTCCTCTCATCATACTGCCACCAGCCGTTACGCCCCTCATAGTACCACGCAAAGTCTCCATGAGGTCCACCACCCGTCCCCACTCCTCTGCTCACCCCCGCAGCTGCTGCTTTTAGTTCTTCAGGTGAGAGGAGGACAGGCCGCTCCAGGAAATCCTCCGGGATTTCTTGCCGGCATAGTGCGCAACGCTTGCTGTGCCAGGAGGCTCCTTTGACGCAGAGGAAACAGAAGACGTGGCAGCAGGGGAGACGTACGGGGTGAACACAGCTCTGCAGGCAGATAGCACACTCAGGGCTGGGGGGGGGACTGGGGGGGTCTGCGGCACAAGTGTCTCCAACCTCTTCCATCATCTTGGCTGGAGCAAGGCCATCAACTGAGCAGTCCACTTCTCTTAGGCCAGCCATTCTACAGAGAAACACACAGTATTAAGGTTAGTATAGTTCAAGAAAACTAAGGCAAAAAACAAAAACGAGGAGTGAAAAAATATTTTTGATAGCTGAAACAAACCTGGCCAAGCTTTCTCATACATAAACTCACTATTTTAAACAGACTTTCCAATTTAGAGTGCTGATAGGCTACAAGGACTCCAGATTTGGGTTTGACTCTCCTGCTTTTTCACCTTTTCTTCTGCTGTAGCCCTGAGTTGTAACTTTTCCTGACTATCCCACCAATTTACAGCATGGTCTTACGAGTTCGGTCATTTTTTTAATCTATTACTGGACATTTCAGGCAACTCCATCTGAATTCCAGGCGATCCCACATTGGGCCTGAACAATTTGCAAAAAATCTAATTGAGATTATTTCTCTCTTCCCTACTTAACAACAAGCGATGTTCATTTCTAAGTACTAAAAACTATTTTTACTTGTCATGACTGTTTTTTGCTAATTTTGGTCGTTTTTTGTTTTGTTTTGGCTACTAATCCTGACTAACTAATTTTTGATACTTCCTAACTAATTTCTAAGTTTTATCCCAATATTTGCCCATTTTCATTATTTTTTACTGCTTTTTTGGACTATTTTTGCCATCTTGAACTAACTCATTACTACTTCTTGCTGTTTTGCCACTTTTAACCCCTTCAACAATGTGGCCTTTAAGTTGAGCAGGGTTGGTGAACATATTTCCACCAATTTTTTTTTTACTGCTTTATGACTATTTTCTTAATTTTCTCCAAATATTTTGCCCACTTCCACCAATTTTTGCTTCACCTTGACCATTTTTGCCATCTTGAACTAACTTTTATAGCTACTTCTTGTCATTTGTCACTTATAACCACTTAAACAAGTTTGCCTCTTTAGCTGAACAGGGTTGAGTAACACATTTCCACTAATTTTTTGCTACTTATTGACAACTACCTAAATTTTCTCCCAAAGTCTGCCAATTTCTACCAATTTATGCTGCTTTCTGACTATTTTTGCAATCATGAACTAACCTTTATTGCTGTTTGGCAAACTTTTCACCATTTTAAAAATTGACCAGGTTTGAGTAACTGTTGCAGATCATAAAAGATCAAGTGCAAAAAATGTATCTGATATTCTGACACATTTGGTGTTAAAGAAATACTGCACTGTTTGAGATTAGAATATTGCAGCAGGTCATATTATGATTTAATACAATTTGTGATTAATTTCCCAGCTCTTTTACCGTCCTGAAGGTAGAAAAACACTCATGGGTCAATGACAAAAAGAGGGTCTAAAACAATTTTTAAAAAGTTCTTTGAAAATGGGTAAAAACATATTTCTGAGTGAAGAATTATGTTTTCTAACAGATTTCAGTAGATGACCAACATTTCAAAGATTTTAGGTTCATTATTTTTTAGTATTTTTAATTTGAGCACCCAAAAATGTCAGGTGGCACAACCAAATATATGAAAATATATTTATATGTTCCTGTTATTTTTTCTGTGTGGAATTATTGGCAAGTATCTCTCAAGTTTCTGTAGTGACTCATACATTTTCGTTTTGTGTGTTTCATTTCTTTTATTTGTGAATAAGATAAATAATTTGATGTTAAAATAACATTTCACATTATTACATTGGTTGTACCACCTGACATGGAAATTGTTCCAGTCACCAATGAAGTGAAAAAACCTTTTTTATCAGTATTTCAGAGAAATCTACAAACTTTTCCACTTGGTCACAAATGTCATTTGGGCTCCTCTGGCTGATGCAGTTTCCTGTTTCCTGTTTTATTCTCTTCACTTTAAAATAAAAGTCTAATGTTACGGTTGCACCACCCTGACATTTGACAAGGTGAAAATTACGGGACAAAAGTTTTTACAATTTCTTTACAGCTTTAAAATTCTTTTTGTTTGCAAAGAATGTTTTATTTAAAAAGGTTCAAGCATAAAATAATGCCATTGTGTTTTTAATTTCCATTTACAATAACTGACATTAAATTTTTAGAGTTTAATTACTGTGGATACTTGTCAGGACGGTTGCACCACCTGACATTTTGGGGGTTTGAGGAACCAAAACACAAAAAAACACGTTATATTTAAATAGTTTAAAGATGTGTTCAAATAACACAGGTTTCATAGAATAAAGAAATACATGTGATGAAATACTAAATTCATGATGGAAGGAGATATTTCACTCGGACACAAAAAAGGGGACGTCACGTCATTGACCCTGATAAAGTCTTAAAGAGCTGAAACTTGTACATTTAAATTTAGAAAATGCAAACACGCAGTTTGTTGTGGTTTCTATTTGATATGAGCTGCTGTGTTGACAGTTTAAGGAACGCCCTCTTAAATACAGACCATAATATTACTGTTTGTGTACATATAAACATGCTAAATGATATTATAATAAAGATATCTCTGTTTTATGACGCATTTTCTCGCACCGTGAATTGTAAAGTTAGTGAAACGACATTAGGCCAAATGCTAAGCTAACAGGAGCTAACTCTTATTTATGTAAGTTTACATCCACAGCAGCAAAAAGAGGAAACAGTCAGTTAATTTCTAAATGTAAGAAACTCCTAATGAGTCTAAAAAGAAACTAATAAGCTGCTATGAAGCTAAAATTCACCTGTTTAACGTTACGTCAACTTAACAGCTGCTTTAGCATATGTGGCTAACCTGTTAGCTGTCACTGCTCAGTTTCCGTCTCTCACAGGTAAATACAAACAAACTCACCTGAACACAGAGGTGTCACCGCACGTGTCCTCAGGAGAAGCGTAGATGTGTATAAATATAAAGCAGCATTTATTCCTGGTTGTGAAGCTAAGTAGAGGAACTGTTAACAGTCAAACATGGTTCCGGAGTTTTATCATCGATCTGACGCTTCAGAGAAAATCCACATGTTTTATAAATCTGATTATTATGGTTTAACACTTTATTATCACCTTCTGCTCCCACAAAATAAGAATTACTGGTACCAATCACAGACCGTAATGAGTTTATAGATTATTAGAGGCTAATATTAGATTTATAAGTCATATTCTAGGTTTTATTTTCAAATTACTTTAATTTCATTTTTCAATTTTAATTGTTCTTTTCTTTTTGAGATTGTGTCCTATCATTCTTTGTAAATAGTGCAAGTTTTTATATTTTTTTCTAAATTCCTAATTTCTTATAACTATCTTAAGTCTTTATTATTTTAGTAATATATACTAAAGACTACCAGACTGAGGAACAGCTTCTTTCCTGAAGTTAATTATTTTATTTTATTCTGTCTATTTGTTAAAAAGGCTAGTTGATTGTGTTCTTCTTTTATTCTCTTTTTATTGTATATTTGTATATATTTATTATTCTCATTTCTATGATTTGGGCTTGCTCCGGGACCAGGGTAACCTAATTTCGTCCTACCCATGTTTTACATGGGTTGAATGACAATAAAACTCCTTGAATCCTTGAATCCTAATAATGACAATAGTAGTGGTAACAATAAAAAAAATTACTTATTGTTGTTGTTATTGCTATTATTCTATTTCGTTGAATAAAACTCAAATAAAACACAAATTATCCTGGTTTACATGTGGCTTAATGAATTAATTGTACAGAAGAGGGTTAGGGCCACGGTAAGAAAAAAAAAGGGGTCCAAAATTTTTTGTTGATACCTTATTCTGGAAAAAAAAAAACCTGTCAGGATTCTGTCTTTAATCTCAGACAGTTCACTTAAATTTCAGAAATTTGACTCAGAATTCTGAGTTCTGATCTAAAAAATGTTGGATAAAATTTCAGATTTCTGAAATTATATAAAGAAAAATTTATTCGACCTTTTTTTTCAGTGGCCCTTATCTTTTTTCCCCCACATTTGACTGTTACCATTTGTGTAGTCAAAAAACAACCAGGAATCCAGTCCGTCATTTTCAATTTCCCCTTTTTAAAGCTAAATGTCCTAAATGTCCACATCATTATCCTCTCAAACTAATTGCCTTTTATAGGAATATTATATTTTTGCCTTAAGTCAACTCTTCAGAGTTTTTTGGACTAACACACAACCAGGGCAAGTTGTTCAAAAAATTGTAACCCAAAAGACTTCAAATTTTAGTAAAAATTTAATACATCTTATATAAAAGCAAATGAATATGTGACATTTTTACATTCTGGACACATAAAGATCAGAAGTCTTGCAGTGAAGAGTCTTGAAGTAACATGGAGTTAGCAGCTTAGCTCACAGGTAATGAAGAAGTGGAGAGTGTGGTATTGGATATAAAGTTATAATAAAATAATACAATTAAAAAAGATCAAAGTCCATGCAAAGCAAAGATGCTGAATGTCAAACAACATGAAACAGAATCTGGGACAACAAGATGATACCATCAGTGAAAGCATGCCGTAGTAATCTACCTTAGCTTTTCCAATCACTCAGGTCTCAACTAATCCTCGTATCATTGAAAGAATTTATAATCAGAAAGGCGAGAAGACATCAGTCACAACAGTGAAAATTAGAAAGCGATTATGTTCAACATAAAGGTCTTGACATATATCTATAATAGGGATTTAAGACCCCTGCCCCCTGTCAGAGAACAAGATACAGTCTGGAAGAAAGTATGTTTTGACTGGGCGGGGTGTGAAAAAGGCAAAAAAAAAGTTGCTCCTCAATAAAGGCTTTCTTCAAAACGAGGATGACACACTTCGCTGTCTTCAGCCCCTCGCTTTTTTCAGCACTTTCTGTCGAGAAAAAGGGAAAATCAGTGAATGTCTAACCATTCAAAGAGCGGAGGCACCAGAAAAGGACAAAACTTTGTTGCCCTCTTTGTGCTTTAGTATCACTGTAAAATAAAACCTTTGTCAGGAGGCAGTCAAATTTAATAGAATAGAATGTGAATTGGAAAAATGTTTAATTTAATACATGGATTAAATATCTGTTTCACGGTGCAAAAAGACCCCCTAAATAGCAGGTTAAAAGTGCTAAATGGTACAACAACGTGTCGATTTTTTTCCCGTATTACTTCTTATAATAGGGAAGATGTTTGGGAGTGTTGCTTAAATCATTAAAGATACAGATTTAAAACTATGCAGTGAAATTTTACTGACACTTTGTCTAGTTAAAGAGGTAAAGATGAGAATTGTGTGTAATAAAAATGTCTTTAGGATTTTTAGGTGATTAATACAGACAGTTTTAAGAGACTTTTTAAAAAAGCATTACAACACTACTTTGGGAACATGATATGTATTACTGCGTACTGTCGCAAATGCTGATGCTTGTTTCAAAAACTCTAAATCTAATTATGGATGTATTGAGGTGATAATTGTTTTTTTTTTTTTTAAATACTTCTGTTTTGTGTCTTGACACTTGTATATTTTGTGTTTTTTGTTTTTTTTTGTGGACCAAAGGAAGAGTAGTTGCTTCACTGAAAGCAGCTGATGGAAATCCAAATAAATAAATAAATAAATAAATAAAGACACATGAATACATAACTTAGCTGGTTATTTCATTCGTTTTGTGTTTGTTTGATTTAAGTAGCTATATGATTTCTGATTATATAAAAAAGGGTTGGAAGATACATTTTATGTTAGTAGAGAAATAAAATCTCCTTCCTTTTTCTTTCTGTCTGACTTTTAAAGCTTATTGCTGGGATGTTTGAACTTTTGTTGTAAAATGAACCTTGGATGCAGCTTTCAGGTGTTGAGCTCTAATGGTCGCAGATTTTTCTTCAAACGCTTTTGTCTTCGCTTCTTCTGCCAAACTGTTCACAAACATCAGTGTCAGAAGTTCAATCTGAGAGAAAAAGAAAGAAACTGACTCGGTTATTAATCAGCAGATTAATCAGTCAAAGTTTTATAAATAAAGCAACAAAACAACTAAAAAGGTTTAAAAACGCTGTTTTCTCACCATGGCCTCAGACGTTTGTCTCACGTTTATGTTGCTCTTCATTTTTGCTTTGACGGTATTTTTCAGTTTCGGAGCCTTATTCAGCATTTTTGAGCTTCTAAGTTTGAAAATTCACGATCAAAAAATGTTTGTTTACGTTTTCGAGCTTCGCGCTTCTTCAACTTCCGGTTAAAGTGATTCTTCTTCTACTTTAGGGGTCGTTTCCGTTTTGTAACAATTCATCAATTCATTTCTGCCACCTACTGGTCTGGAGGGTGAACAGCATATTTAATGTATTTAATAATTAGAATTTAGTTAAATCATAAAATAATTCAATAAATAAATTATGCTTGAGAATAATAATAATAATAATAATAATAATAATAATAATAATAATAATAATAATAATAATAATAATAATGCATTTTATTTCAAAGCGCCTTTCAAGACACCCAAGGTCGCCTTACAAAGGGTAAAAAAACACATAAAACAAAATAGAGTTAAAACAGCAACATAAAAGCAATAGAATAAGGGACAATATGGAACAGTTAAAAACAGTAGGTATTATGAAACAACTGCTCCCCATAGTGCTGAGACCATAGACTGTATCATGAGATATATAATGTATAATTCTATATACAGTCAATGGCTGAGACGGGCAGGGGGTACAGTGAGGTGGAGGGAGGAGGAGGATCTGAGGGAGCGAGAGGGGGTGTTGACATGAAGGAGGTCAGACAGGTATGGAGGAGCCAGGTTATAGATGGAATTGAAGGTGTACAGGAGGATTTTGTGGGTGATCCTTTGTTTTATTGGTAGCCAGTGAAGTTGTTGAAGGATGGGGGTGATGTGGTGGGAGGATGGAGTTTTGGCGATAATACGGGCGGCAGAGCACTGAACCAGCTGGAGTTTATGGAGGGATTTATGTGGTAGGCCGAAGAGAAGAGAGTTACAGAATGCCAAAATCCACATTTAATTAAGTAAGTGAATGAATATATTTCTAAATATTACCTCACAGAATCAAAGAGTTGCAATATAACAACTTAAATTTTCTCAATGAGTTTCACTGGCTTGGGTTCAGAAAAACATTGAAACACCCCTTTCCAAAACTCTGATTTAAAAAATTATACACCCGCATTTTTTTCTAGTTAATCTTTGTAACTTTCCAGGTTGTTGTAAATATTTTTTATAGTGTAATTTCTGTGTTAAGTCCTGTTGTGAAGTGTCCTTTGGTATTGACGAAGGCCCTTTCAGATAAAATGTATTATTATTATTATTATTATTATTATTATTATTATTATAATTATTATTATTATTATTACTACTATTATTTACATCCTATTGTCATCATTAAAAAAATATATATTGAAAATTGTAGTTCATATTCTGAAACAAATCCTTGAAAACAACTTTAATTTGCTGTAAGTTAACCCTGAGTGATTGTTGTATGTTTGACTTTTTAAGTTATGTCTAAGTCTTATTGCCTGTTTGATTTTATTCTAATACTATAATTTACTGACACTTGAGGCTGGAATTTTTCATCGGTGTTCAAATTTGCTTAACCTGGAGTTTGTTTTTATTTAATGTTGGGTCATGCCTTGTTTTTTGTATTGATATAAAGTTAAAAATATTTTTTAAAAAATCAATGAATGACACCTCATCGAAATTTTTTTAATTACACACGCCGTATTTTGATATTCATTTTTCATTTCGATGAAGACGAGCACCTTGTAAAGAGGTTTTATTGTGTTTGTTTGTTTTTGCTCCCGCCTAGTGGTCAGATTTTATCACTGCACCAAGGTTTGTAACCGGGTCAGAGGGCAGTGATGGCGGCGACCATGGAGAAACAAATCAACATGCTGAAATTCATGAAACTGATCGGACAGCTCAAAGTAAGTTTTTTTCTTATAAAGATTTGGTGTCTTTCTCAGTGAATAGTTTTCCACTTTAAGTTTCAACCTTGGAAACATTTTTATCAGCTCAACCTGCTTCAGTTCAGTTCATTTGTTCTGCTGGTTTTCATTCAATATTAAAGTGACCTAATTCTAAAAAACTAAAATAAAGAGAAACTGGAGAAGCACCCAAAGATCATCAAACACTTATTTAAAACAATATTTTTTCTGTTTGAGGGGACATTTTCTCTAATGTAAATATGAATAATGCTTAAAAACCCATTTCATTTCTGCCTGTACACAATGTAAAATGAAAAGTGGCTTTGTTGTGAATTTTTTAGGCCACAGGTCATTTTTTAAATTTAAAGTAAGAGTTCAAACCTTTCATTTCAAAATTTCGATTTTTTTTGCAACATAGTTTTGTATTTTAAACTCAAAATTTTGACTATTAAACAAAATTAACTTTTGTTCTCATAGTTTTTTTTCACTTGTTTTATGATTTCAACTTTTGAATCTAAAAAAATTTTTTTGCCCTTTTTCAGAATTTTAACTTTTATCTCAATTTTTTCTCATAACTTTGACTGCACTTTTACACTTTGATCCTTCACCTCAAATTTTGACTTTTCATCCTCATAATTTTTACTTTATTTTCTCATAATAGTCATTTATTTCCCCCATGATTTTGACTCAATTATCTTATTATTTTGACTTTTTATCTCATAATGTAACTTTAAAGTCAGTATTTAAAAAAAAAAAAAAGGGTTAAATGCATTATACTGTGGTTTTCTTTCTGCTCCATCTTTCCTTGACTACACATGAATTAAGGTGACCATATTCTAAAAGCCATAAAGAGACGACCACCCGGCCTTTTGTGCTTTTTATTTCATAACTTTGACTTTTTATCTGAAATTTTTGATCTTGTCCTGGGCAGAAGAGGTCGTCTGATCCCTCTGTCAACAAACAAATCAATCATTTTCTCCACAAAATGCACCAGTTCCCAGAGCTCATAATGATATTTATCGAGTCTTTAGGTTGAAAGAACTTTCCCAGAAACTGTCCCATGACAATAATACACATTTAAGTAATAATTACCTTTAAAGTCAGGATTTGGAAACAAACAGAGAAAAGTGCATCATTCTGTGGTTTTCTTTCTGCTCCGTCTTCCTTTGACTGCACATTAATGCAGTTTGGTGTGTGATTGTTTTATCCACAGAGGGTCCCGAGGACGGGCTGGGTTTACAGGAATGTGCAGAAACCAGAGAGTGTGTCTGATCACATGTACCGCATGGCGATAATGTCTCTGACCATCACAGATCCCACAGTGGACAAGGACAGGTACGAATTCACTCAGGATCAAATACAGTAAAGCAACTATTGAAGTGTTGATCCCACAGCTCACTCATTCATGTCATCTTTATTTCATTTTAACTCTACAAAACTATGATGCCCTTGTTTGTTTTTACTGTAGGTGTATAAAGCTGGCTCTGGTTCATGACATGGCTGAGTGCATCGTTGGAGACATTGCTCCGTCTGACAACATCAGCAAAGAGGAGAAACACAAGCGAGAAGAGGCAAGAAAACTGATTTCCTTCCTAAATTCAACACAACTTTCAGTCTTATACGAAATATTAGAGCCCGACCAATCGTCCCAATTAGTCGGTTGGGCTGATTAATCAGTCAATTATAGTGCCTCAACAATTAATCAACATCAGCCATTATGTAGCTGATGTATAAACTTTTTTTTTCTGTGTGGAGATCGTGACGTTCCTACTCCTGTGTGTCTGTGTCAGGCTGATGCTGCTCTCTGACAATGATAAATGCTACTGTTAATTCACACGTCCACTATTGCGTAATATAAGCCTATAATATGGCATTCTCACATCGTCAGGGTTCTTACACATCCTTAAAAAGTCTTAAATTCATTAAAATGTTATATTCTGGTCTTAAATCACTCAAAGGTCTTAAATTTGTCAGGGCAGGATTTATTTATGTTTTATTGATTTTATTATTTTTTTGTGGGACTTTTCGAGAAGGAGATTTAGAGTGAAAACTGTCTTACAAGCTGCTGATATAATTTATCTGCATTATGGCTAATCAGTGTATGACTATGGGTCAGTATTTGCAACTTTATGTTCAATAAACAGTCAAAAAGTAAACTCAAATCAGTCTCATTAAGTGACACACATCATGATTTGGTTGTAATGCAGCAGGACCCCCAAACCATCGACCGTATTTATGTGTTTTTGGTCTTAAATTTCATTCAAAGTGGCATTAAAAAGGTCTTAAAAAGTCGCAAATTTGACTTGCCAAAACCTGCAGGAACCCTGATCGTGAAGGTGTTTTTTTGCGAAATAAACAGAGATAAATTCTCATGTCAATACACACGTCCACCTTTTTCTAATTAAAGACTATAATACAGCATTTTGACGTCCCGATATTTGCTTTCTTTTACCGCCAGTATTGGTATCAGCATCTTATATTGTTTAGACTCTACTAAATTTGTAACAGAAAACTGAGCTGATTTTGATTTTGAATGTAACGTCTCTTAGGAAGCGATGAGACATCTATCAAGTCTTGTTCCTGATGAACTCAAACAGGAGATTTATGGACTGTGGGAGGTGAGAGGCTTGAGTCTGTAGATTAAAACCATCGCTCAGCAAACAAAAGAGCTGACACGTTTTGGTTTCTCTGCAGGAATATGAGACTCAGAGCAGCCCGGAGGCTCGGCTGGTGAAACAGTTCGACCTGATGGAGATGATCCTGCAGGCTCATGAGTACGAGGAGCTGGAGTCGAACCCGGGGAGGTTACAGGAGTTTTTTGACTCCACCGACGGTAAAACTCAAATCTGTGTCTCTGAGCTGCCTCATGTAATTTTGTCATATTTAGATGCTGTATTTGATTATCTCTGTTTGAAGGGAAATTTTCTTTAATGTAAATATAAATAATACAAAGAAACCCATTTCATTTCTACCGGTAAACAATGTAAAAATGAAAAACTGGCTTTTGTGTTTTTTTTTTTTTTTACACCATTATTAAGTCGAATTTTGAAAAAAAAAAAAGAAAAAAGTTTCAACCTTTCATTTCAAAATATCAACAGTTTTTCGACATAATTTTGACTTTTTAACTCATACATTTTACTTCTTTTAAAATTTCAACTTTTAACCTAAGGAAAAAAATCCCTTTTTTCATAATTCTGACATTTTATCTCAATGTTTTTGTTATGATTTTGACTTGACTTTTCTGTTTTGACTCTTTACTACCTCAAAATTTAAGTTTTTTCCTCATAATTTTTACATTTTATCTCAATTATTTGAAAAGTTTTTTACGTGGCCTTTCAATTTTGACCTTTTATCTCAAAATTTGACTCTTTTTCCCTCATAATTTTAACTATCATCGCATAATTTTGACTTTATTTTCTTAAAATGATACTTATTGTATCCGCAAAGAAGAGAAACACAAGCAAGAAGAGGCAAGCATCACTTTTTTCATTCCTAAATTCAACACAGCTTTCGCTCTTATACTAAATATGCAACAGAAAGCAGAGCTGCGTTTGATCTTAACCCTGTGGTGCATAGTGGTCACTACAGTGGACACCTATTTAAAAATTACTTACTCCTAAATTCAATGGTTCATGTGGTGGAAATTCATATTAGCCTGTGTCAGGATATTTTATTCTTCTTAGGGCCTGAAAAAAATGTTTTCATTTTTTCCAAACATATATATATATATATTTAAAAAATGTTATAGACGAACATTTGAGGGTGAAAAAGTTTATAAACTATAAATTATTCAGTGTTAAAGTGGATGAAAGAGTTAAAATGTTTCGCAAAGCATTAAAAAAAGATTAAGAAGTGAAACAAAAAAAGTCATATTTACATTAAGTTCACACTGTTTTATGTTGAATGCTTAATTACAAATACTTGAAAAAAAAAAGGAAAACTTTTTTTCATGCTATAAGACAAATAAAAACACTCAAGGGAAAAATCCTGACACTGACTTTCATAATTCATGCATCAGAGAGTTAATATATGTAACATCTCTTAGGACGTGATGAGACATCTTTCATATTTAGATGCTGTTATTTGATTATTTCTCTCTCTTTCTCAGGTCGTTTCCATCACCCTGACGTGCTCCAGCTTCTCAGCTCTTTGAATGAAGAGAGAAAAAGTCACATGGCTAAAACACAGGAAGCGAAGACTTCATCCTCATCATCATCATCTTCATCGTCAGCGTCTTTACAGCAAAGTACGACGCCACACTCCTCCTCCTGACTGTCAAACACTTACCTTGGCGAGGAACTGAGGAACTGACTCTCTGTTTTTTACTGGGTGGAAAACGGGAGAACTTATAAATATTTGTCGATTTCTGTGTTTAAAGCAGCTCCTGACCGCAATGGTTTTCCTCTGTGTTTTTGCTCGGTTTCTCTTTCGGTAACGTACCTCAGGATATGTTCTTTAAGTGTATAAATACCAACAGTTTGATCTTGAATTAACCCTTTGAATCCCAAACAGTTTCCAGTCATTTTTTGTTATAGTCTGTATATAGAAGGTTTGGAAAACAGCCTGAAATATTTCAATATATTTCAATATTTCACATTTCAGACCCCTGATAAGTATTTTTTCTAACATTTTCATGTAATTCTATGAGACGAATATGAAAGAAAGATACTGTGCTGAACTAGAAATAATTCTGAAACTGTTTTTCTGATGTGCAGTTTTAGCAAACAGTGCTCAGTATATTTTGATAATGCATTTTTATTTCAGTCAGTAACAACAACACACTCGAGTACCCAGGTTTGTTGACAAAGCAAGACAACAGATGTTATTCAAAATATGTTGCACAATGAATGAATACGTTTGTACGTTTGGTCGTTACACTTCAGTTGTTTCATAATTGTCAGTACAAGTGTGTTTAATCAGTCATCTGTCATGTTTGGTTTGATTGAAACAGTCTCTTATATCCATTAGACACAAATACACGTATGTGTTACTGTGTGTGATTATTTGTTTGAATGTTATAGGTGTTTTTAAAATCTTTATCCATGCATTTCCCATATGAAGAGCAGGAACATGAACTGACGTGAAGTTTTTTCTCAAACCACAGCAAAACACAATAAAACCTTTAATCCAACAAAGACATAAAAATCAGAAATTAAAACATAAACCAGATGATAGACGTCAGAATGTTACTTTTTAAAGAATAAAACATGCACAAGTTTTATTTTTACACTTCCTCATTAAGTGGCCCCAAGCTAATTTTTTAGAGATGACATAAAAACTAATTCATCCAAAGTAATTAGAAACTATCTTTGTGCTGCAGCTACAGTGTGAAGTTGTTCTATATTATAAACTTAAATATGCATGAATGAATGTTTTAAATCAAATACTGTGCAAAAGGTTTAAGATTTTCTATACGTGGTTTCTGGAGGAGTTTTAAAGAGGGGGACAGAATTTAAAGGAACAATGCTCGATGTTTTTACAAAATAGATTTTCAATCAGCTTCATATTCATGATGTAGAAAACTCTACATCAGTCTGAAAACTGCTCAAACAGTTTGTTCTGGAAATAGCACGAGATCTTCCTGAAACAATGAGGTTATCGCATAGGATTAACTGGGGGTTGCAAAGAGGTGGAAAATAACCTGTAAATTCAAGAAAATTTTCTTATGATGAGGTTTTGTTGATGCAACTTCAATCATTTTTTCTCCAAAAATTCAAAAGTTTAGTGATTACTTTTTATCAACTTGAATGATTTTCTTTTCAAAAATAATCTTGGTTGAAGCAACATGATCGAACGCAAACTGAACTGTGTATCATGAATCGCATGGAAATAATTTGAAGCACATTTGATCTTTATCAGTCACAACTTCACTCAGATACAGCATTTTCATTGAGGTTTTATTTCTGGATTCAGAGTCTAGAAGTCAAATTAAGTTTTGATGACAGTACTGAGGCAAATATATTTGATAGTATGGTTTAGTTTTGAGTTAAAATAACAATGTCTCATCAAAATGTATAAAACTTTAGAGGCTAGCTACGACAAATATTTATCTTTATACTCATAACAGTTATTCTCGAGGGGGGGGGCATTTTCATTTGAAACACTGCATTAGACATGTTTTCATGCTTGTCTTCTTACAGCAAAACAAAATGTTTCATATTTATACATGTTTATGACCAGGTGAATGCAGGTAATGTTAATTCCTGTTACTGTCTGAAACTATTGTGAAAGTCTCCAACTTCGACAATTCCTTAAATTTTGATTTTTGATTGCAGGTTTGTCCTTGGTGTGTGAGAAAAAGGTTTTCTAAAACACCGTTTTGGGAGAAAAAAAACTGTAAATCATGTAAAGCTACCACCGGGACATTATAAAGACTAAAAAAGCCAAAAGTTTGGATTTCTACAGCAAACATTTTTTCCAGCATTTACTGTAAATTGATTGTCTCCAGCAATAAAACAAGTTTAAAACATGAGAAATGTTCTTTGTCGATACATTTACACACAGAGAAACCCAGTGTTTACACAAACTAAACTACACATGGTTAAGTTTACAGTGTTGTAACCTGTTGCATAGATGAAGCTGTTCTTTAGTGTCACCACCATCATTGTTACTATGAATATGATCCAGCAAAGTATTTTAGATAAACATCGTACAGGTCCAGTTAATTTTTTCACACAAAGCTGGGCTGCATCTACTCTCCTCCTTCTTGATCTCCACCTTTAAATTTGGTTGACATGTCACATTTGTCTCACTTGTTAAGATTAAAAGCAGCCCTGAATGTTCACTGTAACATGGCGTAAAATTTCTATCATGTCTAAAAGTTATTTTTTCAGCTGCAGAAAAGAAGATGTGATCCAAAAAAGAAAAAAAAAAAGGGTTTGGTTTTGTTTCAGTCGGATCCGTGTGTGTTCGTGCCGATCGACAGCAGAGGTCAGAGTTCCTGCTTTAAGTCCCGCCTCCTGCTGTGGCTCCAGTTTTAACACGTCTTCTCGGCGCCGTCTGTCGTGGGGCTGGTGGGCGCGTCTTGAGAGCTGGCGTTCGCCGCCGAGGAGAGGACGTCCTCGAAGCTGCCTCCGGATTCTGAAGCACCAACTTTTGTCTGCAAAAAACATTCACAGCGAAATAAAATGTGAAGTCAACACTGAGAAGCTCCTTTACAAAAAGCGATGAGCACTTTTTGGAACAGGTAAGATAACTGAGATGGAAACTTTATACAAAAACACCTGAAAAAGTATGAAAATCATCATAAAGACAAATTATACTGAGGAATATTTTGAAAAAAAAATTCAGTTGAGTTAGATTTTTTTGCTGATTAAGACTAAAATTGGCATGCAGATTCAAAAATTGCACTCAAATTTTTTCAAGCACGTTAAGTTTTTTTCTCCACAGCTTATCCTCCACATAAGCAAAATTTAATCCATTCAATTTTGGAGGGTGAGCTGTGGGGTAAAAACTTGACGTGTGAGGAAAAACTGACTGTAATTTTGGAATCAGCATGCCAATTTTAGTTTTAATCAGCAAAAAAATCTAACTCCACAGAACTATTTTCCTCAGTTCCTCAGTGTTTTTTTTTAGAAAACAAGGATCCTATAGTTCAAAAACTTCACTTGATAGAGAAAAACTAAGATAAGTTTTGGATTCTGCACCCAAAAATTAGTTACAAACAGCTGTTAAACCCAACTCAACAAAAATTGTGTTCCAAAGTTTTATTCACAGTCTGTTTGCTTTAACTTTTATACCACTGAGTGTGTCCAATGTGTTGTTCTTAAAGCCTGAATCAGTGGCATTTGAAAAGGCAGGGGCAGAAAAAAAAGACACATGAAGCGCATGTTTTGGCTCCCAAAGAGGCGCTTGAGCTTGGGTTTTGGCAAGAAGGATATTTAAGTAAATGGTTTGTCTCTCAAGAGGCCAGTTTATTGTGTTTTAACAACCAAAAGGACAGATTAGTGTGATTTGCCAACTCGGAGGGCACTGAATCGCATGTTTCAGCTCCCCCAAGAGGGCGCTTTAGCACATGTTTTGACTCTGAGCCATGGAGGAGCTTCTCTGTTTGGATGTAGTGTTTACAAACAGTTATGAAAATTCCTGCAGACCTTACCTTTAACCAGCCAAAGGCACTTGAGCTCACATTTTGTCAACAATTTAGACTGAAAACAGTTTGATTTTTGTTTGACCTAAGATAGTAAGACAACTTATGGGAACATAAACAAAGCCTCTTTCTCACACACGCCGTAACACACTTCACCTGACCTCTACCCTTCAGCTGTCATTACAAATATACCTATAAATAATCAAAATTAACACTGGTGCACTCTTTGCTTTTGTTGCCATTCATTTCAATCTGTTTCCTAAGTTACCATAAGCTCACCACAGGAGATTTAAATAAGGTTGTTTCAGGAAATTAGTTGAGAAAACTTCTAATTCTGCACTTGATTAATTTCTAGCAAACTACAAATTCTTAGGACTGCATGTCTCCCCATATTTCCTGTCTCTTTTCAGCTGTGATATCCAATAAAAAAGCCCTCAAAAACATCAATTCAAAAAAGAAAAACAGCTTATTCTCCATCAAACACAAACATGCTGCTTTACCTTGATGGTGGAAACTGTGTTCTCAACTTTCTCCTCAAAAGACTTGAAGCTGGGAGAGTTTCTGTCAAGAGAAAAATCAAAAAAAAACTTAAGAGACAAAGCAAGCTGATGTGTGAACACAGCGGGTAAAATTCAAGAAAAACACAGGTAATGAGACAGACTTATGCTCGTTCTGTTTGTTGGCGCCATTCTCCAAACGTTCCTCTGCATTTTTTTTTTTTTTACAAAGATTCTGGATTTTACCAAAGCTTTCTTATCAGGGATTAATTCTCTACTAAGAACAAAATGTTTAAAAAAAAGCACAAACTCTTCACAAGACTTGCTGAAACTGTAATATCATTGTAACATGACACATTGGAGGGGCCTCAAACACCAAGGTCTGCTTTTTTTTTCAAGTAAATATATATATATATATATATATATATATATATATATATATATATATATATATACATATGAAAACTGGATTTAATATGGGGAAAAAAGGCGTCTTGTGAAAGTTAACACACATATATAAAAGATGGTAAGAGAAATTTGAAAACAGCAGCGTCAGGTTTGAAAAGGTGACAGCATTATGTTGCATCTTACAAGAGAAAAACACACAAGTCAACACACACAAACATTGAAGGCAAAGAAAGGAGAGTGGTTACCTCATGGCCGGCATGCTCATAGAGTGTTTGATAGAGTAGCTTTTCCCCGAAAGCGTGTGAGAGAGGAGGCAACGATTAGCACAAAGACGCAGAAAAGAAAGCAGCTGATTAGAGGAAGAAAGATGCAGAAATCTAAAAATGTTTAAAAAAAGGTCTAAAAAGGTGACATCTTTCCCATGAGTTTTAAGCCCCGTTTCCACCAAGCAACTCAGTTCAGTTCATCTCTTGTTTCATTTGACTAAAACTGGGAAAGACCTCCCACATTTCCAACCTGTAGTCCCACTTTTTGGTACCTTTCTGTTGGTATCTGTTGCCAGAAACACTGCTGTCTGTTGATTGGTTGAAAAAAATCGTCACTTCCAAACATATAACCCTGCCATGTTTAAATCTCCATGAAGAAAACTTCCTTTTTGTTCAGAAAATAGCATCATAAAACATGATTCTGTGGTTGTTTTTCTTCTTCTTCATTGGATTTTATAGCATGTGTCTCACTGCTTGGTGGAAACGGGGCTCAACGCTAAAAATCAATTTTACAGGTGGTAAATAAAGCGAAGTGGATTCGCATTTTACAATCAAGTGTTAATGTAGACTTCTATTGACATCTTATGTGTTGATTTTGGCGCCCCCCTGTGGTCAGTGCTATTGTCCACGTGCTAAAATATAGCTTTACAGTTGTTAAACAAGGTGAACCAAACTTGACTTTGTTCTGTTATTAAAAAATGTGAAGGTAACTTAATTTAAAACCACTATGAAAAAACTTTTGGTTTTTCTTTTGGGCTTTTTTCCCCCCTTCTGATGACTAAAAAGTTAGATTAATTTAATGTATATATGTTAAAATAGTGTTTTACAGTTTTCAAATAAGTTGAAAATAGTGTGTATTTGCCTTGTAAATTACAAGTGTAATAATTCAAGTGTTTAAAGCTCCTATAGGGAACTTTTAAGATGTTAATATGGAGGCCACTTATTTATTTATTTATCAATATTCGAACATTTTTAATATCATTCTAAGTGTAACTCAGTTTTAACATTCAAAGCTTTTTTCTGTTAATTGTTACCTTCATTTAAATAAAAAAAATACCCCTCAAAAATCATACTATTTTGGAAATGATTTGACGGCCCACTTGCAATACCTTTGTGGCCCACCAGGGGGCCACGACCCACAGGTTGGGAATCACTGCTGAAGTCGATGCGTATTTTTTTTGTTTTGGTTATTTTTCAGGCTTTCATGCCAAAAAGTTACCTTACTTTTTTGTGACAGCTAACCTACCTAAATAGACTCAGCTGATGTGTGTGTGTGTGTGTGTGTGTGTGTGTACTTGGTATGTGACAGTGTGTGTTCTGTACCGACCGGTTGAAGCTATCAGCTGATCTGACTCTGATCAGTTGAGTTAAGACTCACTGCTTGAGTTTTTGAACGTTTTGATGCGTTAAAGTTTCTGTTCGGGCTCTTACCCGATAGAGTTGGACCTTTGGAGGCATGAGGGAGGATAGAAACATTTTAGGAAACAGTATTCATAGTTAAAAAACGACTGACACTGCTATTTGAGGGAAGTGGAACGAAATCACAACACTTCACTCACAAACACACGTCAAAACTAGAGGCATGAAACTTTAAAGACACAGATCAGATACTTTGGTAATGACACATTCATAGAAAAGAAAAGGAGAGAGACGGCGTTGAACGAGGAAGTGAGTCAGCATTTATGAACTTCCACTTCCCTTGTCTCCAAAACAAAGAGTTTTCTGAGTGGGGTTTTTGTTTAGATATCTGGCACGGAGTCAAGATTAAGAGCTTTTCAGATCTTGTTCTGAGAATCGAATTACACCAGCTGATACCAGGTCTCTGAAATTTAGAAACATTTCCTCTTCAAAATTCAACTGAAACTGCGGCAAAAAATATCAACGAGAGGCATTTTGATCAATTCAACAATGTTTGATGCCTTCGTCACGTCCCCTCTAATGATTAAAGGGTTTAAAACTCATTATTTCAGAAATAATGAACTTTAGAAGGATCAGAGTCATGATAAGAAAAATAAATCAAACAAACTTTAAGACCATATTTGCAACAAAATGACTATTTTCCAAGTTGAATCACAACTTTCTTGCCATTTTGTAATAACAATAGTGATAATAAATTTTAATTTTAATGTGCTTTTCAATACTCAATGAAACTTAACAATTAAAATTTTTGTCGACTCAGGCCATTTTTACCATTTTCACTTCTTTTCTGTCGCTTTGTGAGTATTTTTGGTACCTTTTCAAAATTTTCCAGGTTCACTCCCAATTTTCTTGCCAATTTTTGTTCTTTTGCCCATTTTTTTTTTACTTTTCGATGTAAAGCGACTTTGAGTTTTTGAAAAGCGCTTTATAAATAAAATTTATTATGATTATTATTTTGATAATTTTCACTCTTTTTTGCCATTTTTGGACCATTTTCGGCAACAAACTGACTATTTTCCAAATTCAGTCCCAGCTTTCTCACCATTTTTGTAGAATTTGGCCATTTTTACAATTTTTCACAGTTTTTGTCACTTTTTTTTCACCTTTTTTGCTACTTTCTGAATTTTTGAATGTTTCTTCAAAATCAATATTGCCAAATTTTGGCCATTTCAGTCACGTTTCAATTCGTTTTTGTCACATTTGGACCATTTTTTGGATACTTTTTAAGTATTTCCAGGTTTTTTCCTTATTTAAATGCCAACTTTTGTTGCTTTTTTGGCCATTTTTACCACCTCAAACTAAGTTTTATCCCCAAGGCTGTTTTTGCCTCTTTTTACCACTTGCATTGAGTCTTTTGTAAAAGTAGTTTTCAACAGTTTGTCGCATTGGTTGAGCAGAGTTGTGTAACTGGTGTAGAGCAGAAAAAATCTGCTGCAAAAACTGCACCTGATATTTTGACAGACTACAGGTTACAGAAATATTGTACTGTGTGATTAGAACAGGACATACTGCGATTTAATCTAATTTGCAATTAATCGCTCTGTTAAATTGCCCGATAAATATGTGACAGTATATTTTAACTAAAGGTGATCAAAGCACAGGAAATCAGTTTCACATGCAAACACTCCAAATAAACTCACAGCAAAAAATACACACAGGGGAATCAAACCTCTGCACAGCAGGAACCATAAAGCAGAGGAACATACCTCCGAGGGAACAGAAACTCTAGACCAACCATGCTGCAACGACCAAAGATAACAGATTGTTTCTTTTCTGCTCTTTTTTAAACTTAATAAGCTGCAGAACATTCAGGAAAACCACTCACTGTCTACAGTTTACCTGCACTAATGTGAAATACACATGACTGAAGTAAAGACTGAACAGTTGCAAACCTTTTTCGGACCTGTACACTGGTTTTCTCTTTTATCCTCGTACACATGCAGAGCTCTGCAGGCTCACACACTTGTGCTGGATTTCAGCAAACACAGACACAGACGAGCAAAGAGACAAAGCAGGAGAAAGATTTGCCTCTGGCTCTTCAGCTCCCACAGAAAGCAGCTTAATGTGGGCTTACATAATCTCAACTTGTCCTGAGCTGGATAAAGCAAGAGTCAAAAATCTGCCTCTCTGAGAGACGAGGATGGACGGCACAGAAAAAAAAACACGTGTGAGTAAAACAAAAGTAGAGACGTGAGAAGAGAGACTGGGTGAGAAAAGCTTCAAAGCAAAGTTAGTGTCAAATATGAGACGACATCTGTGAACACAGATAACATTAAATATGAAGAAATGACATTATTATGTACCTCATGTCTCCAAACTTCCTGGTGATGGCGCTGCCCAGCGTAGTGAAGGCGGCTGAAGTTTTCTGTCCTGCTGTCGACAGCGTCTCTGACGTTTTCTTGTAGCTGAGACACAAAGAGAGCAGCATGTTTCATCTACACTCGATCAAAATCTTAAGAATTTGCTCTAATTTAGATTTTACTCTGTTGGCTCTTAAAAAGGTTCTGAGTAAAGTTTAAAAATGCAAAAAGAAGAAATAGGAGTGAGAAAATTGATTTGCTCTTTCCTTCAGTGGAGCAATGAGAGATGTTGCAGGGGGCGTCCTTCATGATTGAGGACCCTGGTCTGTGTGATAATGACTGGGTTGCAGTGTGTATTTTTGGTACTTTGTGGTCCTCATCTCACTCTCGTTTCTTCAGTGAATGGCTGCTCCTCTGACACAACCTTTCAGAATTAAGTTTGTTTGGAGTTGCAACATTTTTTGAAACGATTCATGAATTTATTCCCGTAAACATGTGACTTAATTCTCGTAAATTTATGAATTTATTCTGAAAATTGATGACTTTATTATCATAAATCAACAACTTTTTTCTTGTAAAACGAAGACTTTGTTCTTGTAAATTTATGGCTTTATTTTTGTAAATTTATGGCTTTATTTTTGTAAATTAATGAATTTATTCCCATAAATATGTGACTATATTCTTGTAAATTTATGATATTATTCCAAAAAATGTATGACTTTATTCTCATAAATCAAACACTTTTTTCTTGTCAATGTATAAATTTTTCCTCATAAATATTTGACTTTATTTTTGTAAATTTATGACGTTATTCTGAAAAATTCATGACTTTATTCTCATCATTTGACAAATTTTTTCTTGCAAATGTATGAATTTTTCCTTATAAATATGTGACTTTCGTCTAACATGGCCTTTGACCTCTGTTAATCTTGTTAGTTTCCAATTGTTGTTTGCAACAAATTGCTCTCTCATTAATTGATTTTTTTTTTTTGTCCCTCACTCCCATTTCTTCTTTCTGCATTTTAAAACTCCTCTACGAAACTTTTTTTAAATCCAACAATTCAAAATGTAATATTTTTTCCATTTTTCAACTGGTCTTAAGATTTTTATCAGGTCAGCATCACTTTAATGCTCCTGATAACTTTTTCAATTATAACTAAAGCTGCAAATTTGATTTGTGTTGGTGTTTTTCCTGTTGTTTTAAATTTTTGTCGTGGGTTGCAGTTCCCCTCGGTGTCTCTCAGAGCTGGTCTATTATAGATGAGGATGACAGTGTGTGTGTAAGGTGATCTTGAGGTTGAAGTGTAACTGGATAAGAACGGAGTCCTCTAGAGACCGACCTGCTCCTCTCTGTCTGAGTGAGAGCTCACAGCTCCTGCTCTCATATGGAAATGAAGTAATTTCTCACTAACTCACAGATCAAACCCTGTCAGGATCTGGAGAAACTCTGCAGAAATGAGTAAGAGTAAAAGGGAAGTTAAACATTCATATGTTGTCGTCACAGCTGGAGGGGGGAGGTTGAATTTGATTTGCATGTACAGTACACTAAGATTAAACATTATCTCTTGGGGTCAATTATTGCCTTTAGTCTTTTGTTTTGTTTTTAATGAGGTTTATACCAAAATATGACCAAGATAACAAACATGTAGTGTAGCTGCCAGCGATGGATTATATCTTTTTAATTGTGTTTTTGGTATCTGTGTTACAGCAGACACTCAGTTTAAGGAAGCAGAGCGTCTGTGCTGTAGTACCTGCTCTGAATGTGTGTGTGTGTGTGTGTGTGTGTGTGTGTGTGTGTGAGTCCTCTAAAGGGCACCCATGTTGACAGCAAACAGAGAGCACACTTCATGTGTCATTAGCTGCAGACTCAAACCCTCTCCGCTCTCTCCGGTCGTTGTCTCTGCTGCTCACTCACGCTGTGGACGTCTGCATGTCGTGCCAGCCTCTGCTGAAGTTATTCCTCAGTTCGCTCAGCGTGTTCAGGCCCAGCTTCTGTTTTAACTCAGCGTGCTGCTTCTCTTTGGACGACAAAACCTGCCTCAGGGTGCTGATCTCCTCCTCCAGCTGGAAACAAAAAGACACAGAGATGTTGAAGAAGTTCATCTTCATGTTTGACTTTCTATCAACACTGATTGAATCGTGTTTAAATTGTACTTTTGCCAGCTCCTGTTGAATCTCCTCTCTCTCCTCCTCCGTCATGCCAGAGTTGTTTAAGTTGACTTCAGACACC
>RPOG01006480.1:0-10983 GCA_008086565.1 Thalassoma bifasciatum | reverse complement strand
AAATGCACTTTGACTGGCCTGAATGCTAGAAATCTGGGTTTTAACTTGTTTAATACAGTCAAGCAAAACTTCTCAACATAAAAAACACTTGACAACATAAAAATAAATTGTTTTTTTCTCAGGCTTTTTTTTCTTGCACTCAACCGTTAACTACGCTCTTGGCTGTATCGTTGTTTTTACTTCAGAGATAGCATCAGTGCGCTTATCCCAGCATGCAATGCTGAGGTCTACTGAATTTCACTGCATAGTGCCTAAATCAAGTGCCATCTAGTGGCTACTTTGAACCACAACAGTTAAATTACAGAAAATGCAAATTTCACTATCTCACAAAAAGAGACGTTCCTGAAATATTGTTTGGATACATCTTTAAATCCAAAGCTGTACTCTTATGGGGGTTACAAAAACTTGGTTATAAATGTACTGTATAAATACTTTGACTGGCCTCAATGCTAGGAATCTGGGATTTAACTTTTTATATTTCATCTAAACCTTGGTTTCAATGCACTTTGACTGGCCTCAATACTAGAAACCTGGGTTTTAACTTGTGTTATACAGTACTTACTTGCTTATAAATGCTCTTTGACTGGCCTGAATGCTAGAAATCTGGGTTTTGACTTGTTTTATACAGTGTTTACTTGCTAATATATGTACTTTGACTTGCCTCAATGCTAGAAATCTGGGATTTAACTTGTTTTATACAGTCGAAACTTGGTTATCAATGCACTTTGACCGGCCTCAATGCTAGAAATCTGGGGTTTAGCTTATTTTCTACAGTCTAAACAGGGTTTTAAATGTACTTTGATTGGCCCCATTGCTAGAAATCTGGGTTTTAACTTATTTAATACAGTTGAAACTTGGTTTTAAATGTACTTTGACTCACCTCAATGCTAGAAATCAGGGTTTTAATACAGTCTAAACTTGCTTATGAATGTACTTTTACTGGCCTGAATGCTAGAAATCTGGGATTTAACTTGTTTTAAACAGTCAAAACTTTGTTTAAATGCACTCTGACCGGTTTTATTGCTAGAAATCTGGATTCAACTTGTTTTTTTCATCTAAACTTGGTTTTATATGCACTTTGACTGTCCTCAAGGCTAGAAATCTGGGTTTTAGCTTATTCTATACAGTCTAAACTTGGTTTTAAATGCACTTTGACTGGTTATAATGCCAGAAATCTGGGTTTACACTTGTTTTATTTCATCTAAACTTGGTTTAAAATGCACTTTGACTGTCCTGAATGCTAAAAATCTGGGGTTTAAACCTATTAAATACATTATAAACTTGGTTAAATGCACGTTGACTGGCCTGAATGCTAGAAATCTGGGTTTTAACATATTTTAAATACAGTCTAAACTTGGTTATAAATGCACTTTGACTGGCCTCAGTGCTAGAAATCTGGGTTTTAACCTATTTACTAGTGTCTAAACAGGGTTTTAAATGTACTTTGACTGGTTTCAATGCTAAACATCTGGGTTTGAACTCTTTTTATTTCATCTACACTTGGTTGAAAATGTACTTTGACTGGCCTCAATGCTAGAAATCTGGGATTTAAGTAGTTTTTTTTTCATCTAATCTTGGTTTTATATGCACTTTGACTGGCCTCAAAGCTAGAAATCTGGGTTTAAACCTATTTTATACAGTCTAACCTTGCTTATAAATGTACTTTGACTGTCCTCAATGCTAGAAATCTGGGATTTAACCTATTTTATACCGTCTAAACTTGCTTATAAATGCAGTTTGACTGGCCTGAATGCTAGAAATCTGGGTTTTGACTTGTTTTATACAGTATTTACTTGCTTATAAATGCACTTTGACTGGCCTCAATACTAGAAATCTGGGTTTAAACATATTTTATACAGTCTAAACTTGGTTTAAAATGCACTTTGACTGGCCTGAATGCTAGAAATCTGGGTTTTAACTTGTTTTATACAGTCAAGCAAAACTTCTCAACATAAAAAACACTTGACAACATAAAAATAAATTGTTTTTTTCTCAGGCTTTTTTTTCTGGCACTCAGCCGTTAACTACGCTCTTGGCTGTATTGTTGTTTTTACTTCAGAGATAGCATCAGTGCGCTAATCCCAGCATGCAATGCTGAGATCTACTGAATTTCACTGCATAGTGCATAAATCAAGCGCCATCTAGTGGCTACTTTGAACCACAACAGTTAAATTACAGAAAATGCAAATTTCACTATCTCACAAAAAGAGACGTTCCTGAAATATTGTTTGGATACATCTTTAAATCCAAAGCTGTACTCTCATGGGGGTTACAAAAACTTGGTTATAAATGTACTGTATAAATACTTTGACTGGCCTCAATGCTAGGAATCTGGGTTTTAACTTTTTATATTTCATCTAAACTTTGTTTTAAATGCACTTTGACTGGCCTCAATACTAGAAATCTGGGTTTAAAGCAACTTTATACAGTCTAAACTTGCTTATAAATGCACTTTGACTGGTTTTAATGCTAGAAATCTGGGATTTAACTTGTTTTATTTCATCTAAACTTGGTTTTATATGCACTTTGACAGCCTCAAAGCTAGAAATCTAGGTTAAAACCTGTTTTATACAGTCAAAACTTGATTATAAATGTGCTTTGACTGGCCTCAATGCTGGAATTCTGGGTTATTACTTGTATTATCCAGTCTCAACAGCGTTCAAATTGTACTTTGACTGGCCTGAATGCTAGAAATCTGGGATTTAACCTATTTTCGACAGTCTAAACAGGTTTTTAAATGTACTTTGACTGGCCTCAAAGCTAGAAATCTGGGTTTAAACCTATTTTATACAGTCAAAACTTGATTATAAATGTACTTTGACTGGCCTAAATGCTGGAAATCTGGGTTATAACTTGTTTTATACAGTACTTACTTGCTTATAAATGCTCTTTGACTGGCCTGAATGCTAGAAATCTGGGTTTTGACTTGTTTTATACAGTGTTTACTTGCTTATATATGTACTTTGACTTGCCTCAATGCTAGAAATCTGGGTTTTAACCTATTTAATAGTGTCTAAACAGGGTTTTAAATGTACTTTGACTGGTTTCAATGCTAAACATCTGGGTTTGAGCTCATTTGATTTCCTCTACACTTGGTTAAAAATGTACTTTGACTGGCCTCAATGCTAGAAATCTGGGATTTAAGTAGTTTATTTTTCATCTAAACTTGGTTTTATATGCACTTTGACTGGCCTCAAAGCTAGAAATCTGGGTTTAAACCTATTTTATACAGTCTAACCTTGCTTATAAATGTACTTTGACTGTCCTCAATGCTAGAAATCTGGGTTTCAACCTATTTTATACAGTCTAAACTTAATTATAAATGCACTTTGACTGGCCTGAATGCTAGAAATCTGGATTTAACTTGTTTTATACAGTATTTACTTGCTTATAAATGCACTTTGACTGGCCCCAAAGCTAGAAATCTGGGTTTAAACCTATTAAATACATTATAAACTTGGTTATAAATGCACTTTGACTGGCCTAGAAGATAGAAATCTGGTATTAAACATATTTTATACAGTCTAAACCTGCTTATAAATGCACTTTGACTGGTTTTAAGGCTAGAAATCTGGGATATAACTAGTTTTATTTCATCTAAACTTGGTTTTAAATGCACTTTGACTGGCCTCAATGCTAGAAATCTGGGTTTTAACTTGTTTCACCAAGTCTTAAATTGGTTTAAATGTACTTTGACTGGCATTAATGCTAGAAATCTGGGTTTTAACCTATTTTCTACAGTCTAAACAGGATTTAAAATGTACTTTGACTGGCCTCAAAGCTAGAAATCTGGGTTTTCACTTGTTTTATACAGTATTTACTTGCTTATAAATGCACTTTAACTGGCCTCAATGCTAGAAATCTGTGTTTAAGCTTATTATCTACAGTCTAAACAGGGTTTAAAATGTACTTTGACTGGTTTTAATGCTAAAAATCTGGGTTTGAACTCATTTTATTTCATCTAAACTTGGTTATAAATGTACTTTAAATGGCCTCAATGCTAGAAATCTGGGTTTGAACTTATTTTATACAGTATTTACTTGCTTTTAAATTTACTTTGACTGGCCTGAATGCTAGAAATCTGGGTTTTTACCTATTTTATACAGTCTAAACAGGGTGTAAAATGCACTTTAACTGGCCTGAATGCTAGAAATCTGGGTTTTATCCTATTTTATACAGTCTAAACTTGGTTATAAATGCACTTTGACTGGCCTCAATGCTAGAAATCTGGGTTTAAACTTGTTTTATTTCATCTAAACTTGGTTTAAAATGTACTTTGACTGGCCTGAATGCTAGAAATCTGGGTTTAAACGTATTTAATACATTATAAACTTGGTTGTAAATGCACTTTGACTGGCCTCAAAGCTAGAAATCTGGTTTTAAACATATTTTATACAGTCTAAACCTGCTTATAAATGCACTTTGACTGGTTTTAAGGCTAGAAATCTGGGATATAACTAGTTTTATTTCATCTAAACTTGGTTTTAAATGCACTTTGACTGGCCTCAATGCTAGAAATCTGGGTTTTAACTTGTTTCATCAAGTCTTAAATTGGTTTAAATGCACTTTGATAGGCCACAATGCTAGATATCAGGGATTTAAAATTGTTTTATTTCATCTTAACTTGGTTTAATAGGCACTTTGACTGGCCTCAAAGCTAGAAATCTGGGTTTAAACCTATTTTATACAGTCGAAACTTGGTTTTAAATGCACTTTGACTGGTTATATTGCTGGAAATCTGGGTTTTAACTTATTTAATACAGTATAAACTAGTTTATGAATGTACTTTGACTGGCCTGAATGCTAGAACTCTGGGTTTTTTCCTATTTAATACAGAATCAACCTGCTCATATATGTACTTTGACTGGCATTAATGCTAGAAATCTGGGTTTTAACCTATTTTCTACAGTCTAAACAGGATTTAAAATGTACTTTTACTGGCCTGAATGCTAGAAATCTTGGTTTTGACTTGTTTTTTACAGTCTAAACAGGGTTTAAAATGTACTTTGACTGGCCTCAAAGCTAGAAATCTGGGTTTTCACTTGTTTTATACAGTATTTACTTGCTGATAAATGCACTTTAACTGGCCTCAATGCTAGAAATCTGTGTTTAAGCTTATTATCTACAGTCTAAACAGGGTTTAAAATGTACTTTGACTGGTTTTAATGCTAAAAATCTGGGTTTGAACTCATTTTATTTCATCTAAACTTGGTTATAAATGTACTTTAAATGGCCTCAATGCTAGAAATCTGGGTTTGAACTTATTTTATACAGTATTTACTTGCTTTTAAATTTACTTTGACTGGCCTGAATGCTAGAAATCTGGGTTTTTACCTATTTTATACAGTCTAAACAGGGTTTAAAATGCACTTTAACTGGCCTGAATGCTAGAAATCTGGGTTTAAACCTATTAAATACATTATAAACTTGGTTATAAATGCACTTTGACTGGCCTCAATGCTAGAAATCTGGGTTTTAACTTGTTTTATTCTATCTAAACTTGGTTTAAAATGCACTTTGACTGGCCTGAATGCTAGAAATCTGGGTTTTAACTTGTTTAATACAGTCAAGCAAAACTTCTCAACATAAAAAACACTTGACAACATAAAAATAAATTGTTTTTTTCTCAGGCTTTTTTTTCTGGCACTCAGCCGTTAACCACGCTCTTGGCTGTATCGTTGTTTTAACTTCAGAGATAGCATCAGTGCGCTTATCCCAGCATGCAATGCTGAGGTCTACTGAATTTCACTGCATAGTGCATAAATCAAGTGCCATCTAGTGGCTACTTTGAACCACAACAGTAAAATTACAGAAAATGCAAATTTCACTATCTCACAAAAAGAGACGTTCCTGAAATATTGTTTGGATACATCTTTAAATCCAAAGCTGTACTCTTNTAGGTTTTAAACGTACTTTGATTGGCCCCATTGCTAGAAATCTGGGTTTTAACTTATTTTATACAGTCTAAACTTGCTTAAAAATGCACTTTGACTGGCCTCAATACTAGAAAATCTGGATTTTAACTTGTTTTAAACAGTCTTAACTTGCTAATTAATGTACTTTGACTGGTTTTAATGCAAGAAATCTGGGATTTTACTTGTTTTATTTCATCTAAACTTGGTTTTATATGCACTTTGACTGGCCTCAAAGCTAGAAATCTGGGTTTAAACCTATTTTATACCGTCTAATCTTGATTATAAATGCACTTTGACTGGCCTGAATGCTAGAAATCTGGGTTTTAACTTGTTTAATACAGTCAAGCAAAACTTCTCAACATAAAAAACACTTGACAACATAAAAATAAATTGTTTTTTTCTCAGGCTTTTTTTTCTGGCACTCAGCCGTTAACCACGCTCTTGGCTGTATTGTTGTTTTAACTTCAGAGATAGCATCAGTGCGCTTATCCCAGCATGCAATGCTGAGGTCTACTGAATTTCACTGCATAGTGCCTAAATCAAGTGCCATCTAGTGGCTACTTTGAACCACAACAGTTAAATTACAGAAAATGCAAATTTCACTATCTCACAAAAAGAGACGTTCCTGAAATATTGTTTGGATACATCTTTAAATCCAAAGCTGTACTCTTATGGGGGTTACAAAAACTTGGTTATAAATGAACTGTATAAATACTTTGACTGGCCTCAATGCTAGGAATCTGGGATTTAACTTTTTATATTTCATCTAAACCTTGGTTTCAATGCACTTTGACTGGCCTCAATGCTAGAAATCTGGGTTTTAACTTGTTTTATTCAGTCTNTAAATTGTTTTTTTCTCAGGCTTTTTTTTCTGGCACTCAGCCGTTAACCACGCTCTTGGCTGTATTGTTGTTTTAACTTCAGAGATAGCATCAGTGCGCTTATCCCAGCATGCAATGCTGAGGTCTACTGAATTTCACTGCATAGTGCATAAATCAAGTGCCATCTAGTGGCTACTTTGAACCACAACAGTTAAATTACAGAAAATGCAAATTTCACTATCTCACAAAAAGAGACGTTCCTGAAATATTGTTTGGATACATCTTTAAATCCAAAGCTGTACTCTTATGGGGGTTACAAAAACTTGGTTATAAATGAACTGTATAAATACTTTGACTGGCCTCAATGCTAGGAATCTGGGATTTAACTTTTTATATTTCATCTAAACCTTGGTTTCAATGCACTTTGACTGGCCTCAAAGCTAGAAATCTGGGTTTTAGCTTATTTTATACAGTCTAAACTTGGTTTAAAATGCACTTTGACTGGTTATAATGCCAGAAATCTGGGTTTAAACTTGTTTTATTTCATCTAAACTTGGTTTAAAATGCACTTTGACTGTCCTGAATGCTAAAAATCTGGGGTTTAAACCTATTAAATACATTATAAACTTGGTTATAAATGAACTTTGACTGGCCTCAAAGCTAGAAATCTGGGTTTTAACTTATTTTATACAGTCTAAACTTGCTTATAAATGTACTTTGACTAACTTCAAAGCTAGAAATCTGGGTTTTAAGCAACTTTATTCAGTCTAAACTTGCTGATAAATGCACTTTGACTGGTTTTAATGCTAGAAATCTGGGTTTTAACTTGTTTTATTT
Source organism: Thalassoma bifasciatum (assembly GCA_008086565.1). Lineage (NCBI taxonomy): Eukaryota > Metazoa > Chordata > Actinopteri > Labriformes > Labridae > Thalassoma > Thalassoma bifasciatum. The sequence goes on along the minus strand of RPOG01006480.1, from coordinate 3,410 downwards.
CATCTAAACTTGGTTTAAAATGCACTTTGACTGGCCTGATTGCTAGAAATCTGGGTTTAAACCTATTAAATACATTATAAACTTGGTTATAAATGCACTTTGACTGGCCTCAATGCTACAAATCTGGGTTTTAGCTTATTCTATACAGTCTAAACTTGGTTTTAAATGCACTTTGACTGGTTATAATGCTAGAAATCTGGGTTTAAACTTGTTTTATTTCATCTAAACTTGGTTTAAAATGCACTTTGACTGGCCTGAATGCTAAAAATCTGGGGTTGAAACCTATTAGATACATTATAAACTTGGTTATTAATGAACTTTGACTGGCCTCAAAGCTAGAAATCTGGGTTTTAACTTATTTTATACAGTCTAAACTTGCTTATAAATGTACTTTGACTAACTTCAAAGCTAGAAATCTGGGTTTTGACTTATCTTCTACAGTCTAAACAGGGTTTAAAATGTACTTTGACTGGCCTCAAAGCTAGAAATCTGGGTTTAAACCTATAAAATACATTATAAACTTGGTTATAAATGCACTTTGACTGGCCTCAATGCTAGAAATCTGGGTTTTAACTTGTTTTATTTCATCTAAACTTGGTTTAAAATGCACTTTGACTGGCCTGAATGCTAGAAATCTGGGTTTAAACCTATTATATACATTATAAACTTGGTTATAAATGCACTTTGACTGGCCTCAAAGCTAGAAATCTGGTTTTAAACATATTTTATACAGTCTAAACTAGGTTATGAATGTACTTTGACTGGCCTCAATGCTAGAAATCTGGATTTAACTTGTTTTTTACAGTCAAAACTTGGTTTTAAATGTACTTTGACTGGCCTCAATGCTAGAAATTTGGGTATAAACCAATTAAATACATTATAAACTTGATTATAAATGCACTTTGACTGGCCTCAATGCTGGAAATCTGGGTTTTAACCTATTTTATACAGTCTAAACTTCATTATAAATGCACTTTGACTAGCATCAATCCTAGAAATCTTGGTCTGAACTCATTTTATATCATCTAAACTTGGTTTTTAATGCACTTTGACTGACCTCAATGCTAGAAATCTGGTTGTTTACCTTTTATATACAGTCAAAACAGGGATTAAAATGTACTTTGACCGGCTTCAATGATAGAAATCTGGGTTTTAAGCCACTTTATACAGTCTTTACTTGGTTATAAATGCACTTTGACTGGCCTCAATACTAGAAACCTGGGTTTTAGCTTATTCTATACAGTCTAAACAGGGTTTTAAATGTATTTTGACTGGTTTTAATGCTAAAAATCTGGTTTGGAACTCATTTTATTTGATTTAAACTTGGTTATGAATGTACTTTGACTGGCCTCAATGCTAGAAATCTGGGATTTAGCTTATTTTATACAGTCTAAATTAGGTTTTAAACGTACTTTGATTGGCCCCATTGCTAGAAATCTGGGTTTTAACTTATTTTATACAGTCTAAACTTGCTTAAAAATGCACTTTGACTGGCCTCAATACTAGAAAATCTGGATTTTAACTTGTTTTAAACAGTCTTAACTTGCTAATTAATGTACTTTGACTGGTTTTAATGCAAGAAATCTGGGATTTTACTTGTTTTATTTCATCTAAACTTGGTTTTATATGCACTTTGACTGGCCTCAAAGCTAGAAATCTGGGTTTAAACCTATTTTATACCGTCTAATCTTGATTATAAATGCACTTTGACTGGCCTGAATGCTAGAAATCTGGGTTTTAACTTGTTTAATACAGTCAAGCAAAACTTCTCAACATAAAAAACACTTGACAACATAAAAATAAATTGTTTTTTTCTCAGGCTTTTTTTTCTGGCACTCAGCCGTTAACCACGCTCTTGGCTGTATTGTTGTTTTAACTTCAGAGATAGCATCAGTGCGCTTATCCCAGCATGCAATGCTGAGGTCTACTGAATTTCACTGCATAGTGCCTAAATCAAGTGCCATCTAGTGGCTACTTTGAACCACAACAGTTAAATTACAGAAAATGCAAATTTCACTATCTCACAAAAAGAGACGTTCCTGAAATATTGTTTGGATACATCTTTAAATCCAAAGCTGTACTCTCATGGGGGTTACAAAAACTTGGTTATAAATGTACTGTATAAATACTTTGACTGGCCTCAATGCTAGGAATCTGGGTTTTAACTTTTTATATTTCATCTAAACTTTGTTTTAAATGCACTTTGACTGGCCTCAATACTAGAAATCTGGGTTTAAAGCAACTTTATACAGTCTAAACTTGCTTATAAATGCACTTTGACTGGTTTTAATGCTAGAAATCTGGGATTTAACTTGTTTTATTTCATCTAAACTTGGTTTTATATGCACTTTGACAGACTCAAAGCTAGAAATCTAGGTTAAAACCTGTTCTATACAGTCAAAACTTGATTATAAATGTACTTTGACTGGCCTCAATGCTGGAAATCTGGGTTATTACTTGTTTTATCCATTCTCAACAGCGTTTAAATTGTACTTTGACTGGCCTGAATGCTAGAAATCTGGGTTTTAACCTATTTTCGACAGTCTAAACAGGGTTTTAAATGAACTTTGACTGGCCTCAAAGCTAGAAATCTGGGTTTAAACCTATTTTATACAGTCAAAACTTGATTATAAATGTACTTTGACTGGCCTAAATGCTGGAAATCTGGGTTATAACTTGTTTTATACAGTACTTACTTGCTTATAAATGCTCTTTGACTGGCCTGAATGCTAGAAATCTGGGTTTTGACTTGTTTTATACAGTGTTTACTCGCTTATATATGTACTTTGACTTGCCTCAATGCTAGAAATCTGGGTTTCAACCTATTTAATAGTGTCTAAACAGGGTTTTAAATGTACTTTGACTGGTTTCAATGCTAAACATCTGGGTTTGAGCTCATTTTATTTCCACAACACTTGATTAAAAATGTACTTTGACTGGCCTCAATGCTAGAAATCTGGGATTTAAGTAGTTTTTTTTCATCTAAACTTGGTTTTATATGCACTTTGACTGGCTTCAAAGCTAGAAATCTGGGTTTAAACCTATTTTATACAGTCTAACCTTGCTTATAAATGTACTTTGACTGTCCTCAATGCTAGAAATCTGGGTTTCAACCTATTTTATACCGTCTAAACTTAATTATAAATGCACTTTGACTGGCCTGAATGCTAGAAATCTGGATTTAACTTGTTTTATACAGTATTTACTGGCTTATAAATGCACTTTGACTGGCCTCAATACTAGAAATCTGGGTTTAAACATATTTTATACAGTCTAAACTAGGTTATAAATGCACTTTGACTGGCCTCAATGCTAGAAATCTGGGATTTTACTTGTTTTATTCTATCTAAACTTGGTTTAAAATGCACTTTGACTGGCCTGAATGCTAGAAATCTGGGTTTTAACTTGTT
>RPOG01006479.1:0-23630 GCA_008086565.1 Thalassoma bifasciatum | reverse complement strand
CAGCTGTGACTGCTGAAGAGACAAACAGAGCTTTTAGACCCGTAACTGTGCTCTCTATACTGAGTCCATGTTTCACATCACTGACCTGCAGGTAATACTCGATCTCTGACTTGATGCTGGGGATCCATTTCTTCACAGAGGAGGCTGAGGTCAGAGCAGACTGAGGACAGAAACCTGTCACTGAAACACACTGTTTCAAGAGTGTAAGTCTGAAGACAAGTAATGTTAAAGTGAATCCTTACCAGCCGAGGTCTCTCCTTATGCACATCTCTTAGACGTCCCTCTGTGAGAAAAGAACATCAGTCTTTAATCTGAGCTACAGGCCAACTTTCAGCTAAAGCAACAGTATTTACAACAAGCTACATGCTACCAATCTGCAGTGTTGAGAGAGGCAGTCGATCATATGTGAATCTGACTATATTTATGTTGCAAAAGACACACAGACACAAACTTAGCTGAATTCTCTTTTACTTTCTCCCAGATGAAGCCAGTTAGCGCTGTTAGCACAGTTAGCATAGCTGTCCTTGAAGAAAGTAAACATCATAGTCTCTCTCTCACCTTCTCTCTCCCTCTGAAGCCACAGTCTGTTCAGCTTTCCTTGCTGTTTCTCCTCGTTTCTCGCCATTTTCACGCCACATGAGCCGGGTACAGGCAAAACAACGTCACGTGATAGGTAATAATTGTCACGTGACGCCAACAAACCACAAAACCTATACAGTCTATGCACAAAACACGTCGCTTCAAAGACCACGTGACTTCCGGAAGCATACAAATAATAACTGAGCTGAAAGCTTATCCTATCTGATAACTTTTACATTTCTTATTTATCAATTTGAAATCATTCGGATATTTGGATTACCATACGAGAAATAATGTTACATTTCCTCAGCTGCAGCACAAACTTAAAGGGTTAAACAACAGTGTTCACTATTAAATGACCCCAACCCTTATATTGGTGTACACTTATTGAAATTATAGGTTGAATCAATCTGATTACAGGGGGAGAGTACTGATCGTTTTTCATCCAAATTCTACAATAACATCTGATAAAACTGTTAAAAGTTCCTTCCATTTGTAATCACCAATTTCATTGCAAAATGTTCTCGATTTTGTATGACAGAGAATAAAATGCTGTCTTCACATGACGACATGGTGAAGTAATAAGGTTGGCATTTGAGTGGCAACACTGCTGTTTAAAGAATTATTTTTTTAACTTTACCAACCACAGATGTGCAGATTGATTTCACGATGGGCAGTATTTAATTCTGTGAAGGTAATCAAGGGGCCACTGGCTCTTACTGGCATATTTATACACTGTGAAAGTAGCATATGAACGCACTATTCGCTAAGCATTTCTTTTTGTGACATCTCAAAAAGAAAAAGACAAATACTTGAACCATAATTAGAGACTTCATTACAGACAACTGAAATAAATCTCATTTGCTGATCAATTTTCTGCAGAGTTATGTGATGTGTAAACATGAGCCAACCCTGCTTCTTCTCAGGGAAAATGTTCCTTATAAGAGAGTGATACGGAAAGAGTATGACAGGGTTTTAGACTATTTTGACTTATCAGTTATCATTTAGAAATAACCTATTTTAGTGCCAGTAATCTCATTTTAAATTGGGGATTATGTTCATGCATATCTCTAGAGATGAGACCTTTTGAAGGTCACCTAGAGAGTTTTCACAGTCCCTTCAAAGTGAGGATAAAATAAAGCATTATACAGACATTTGTTTGAAACTGTGCTGCATTTTAACACTTAATATTAATGATCAAATAACAGAGTTTTAAATGGAACCTTCCACAGCCTTCTTTACATTTTGTATTAAAGCTGTCCACATGATTCATATGTTCTGTGGCATGCTAATGTTTCTGCGCAGTACATTTTCCTACAGATTCATTTCATTCATTCACTGTTAAAATATGTCAAAAAGACGGTGGTACAAGTTTTCTGATGAAAGACGAAAGAAAGTAAGACAAAACGTCTTAATGGGAAAATGACGTGGGTAGAAACATGAAAAAAAATCCCACCATATCAGTTTGTGGTTTCAGAGCTCTGGTGTCTGTTTCTTCCTTTTGGTTTCTAATTTTTCAAGACAGAGAAGAAGCACAAAAAGGAAAGAAAAAAATTGTTCTTCACAGCAGAGAAGAGAGCAATGAATCTCTATGGATGTGAAAACAGGGATATTTAAGTTTGAACAACCAACACAATTTAAATGTTTACCTTTATTTATACAAAGATGAAGATGCCCCTTCCAATGCAAACAGAAACCTTACTAGGTATAACTTAATAGTACAATAAAAAACTATACTCAGGCCAGGGAGAGTTTACAAAAGTTTTAGACAAGGAGAATTTGAATCTTTCCATAAAATGTGGCTTCCATTTGATTCCAGACAAGTACAGAGGATTTTCTGTGCCATTTACAGGAGGAGATTGGTCTTTGTTTGTCCATTTCACTCCCCATTGCACCATATATGGTGTATTCCCACATGTACCAAACTTTTTGATATTTTCAAGGTGTGCTGCATGTGTGAGTACAAACATCTGCAACTGACACTTTATCCAGACTTTAACCAGCTCCCCGACATTCCTACAAGAAGAGGAGGGGAGCTGAATGGGAGTGCAATGTTCACATGTTATTCAAGGACGCAGGTGAATCAGAGTCTGACTCTGTAGTTCATTGTTTGTCTTTCTGTTAATGCTGCATGGGATCAGATGTATTCACAGCATCACTGAACGAGATAAAAGGAACATGCTAGGAGCAGATAAAAGTGAAGTAGCTTTACAACAGTCACACAGAGGTCTTCACCCACTTACTCAAATTTTCCAGAGTGTTTTCACACCTGCTCACCTTGACTACTGCAGACATTTTGCATTGAGGGGGCTGGAAGGAAAAACTTATGATAATTTGTTCAAACCCACAAAGATACTTGTGCCCACTTGAGGATAACCTCTCATAAGGCTTGCCTCTCCTCCCACACCCTACAATTGCACCCCCATCTGGTTGTGTCTGTATAATTAATGAGTGTTAGACTATGGCCCTTTGTGACTCTTGCTGTGACCCCAACTTCACTGCCACTTTGGAGGGCTCTGACAAAGCTGGTCAGTGGTGAAAAAGTTCAAATCCTCAATACTTATGACATTTTGGTATTATTTTTCATATTTATAGATTGTTTTTCCTACATTAAGATCGAGCCTCCTCTCTCTTTTCCTCTTGTAGCTCTGGGTTAGTTGGTTCAGTGTTGTAGAGGTTTCAGACACAGTTTCATTTTCACATAATTCGAGCTTCTGTTTGTGATTGAGCAACACATCCTGATCAGATTTGACAGGGTGCCAGGAAGTTTCAGACGTAGTTTCATTGCTGATTTGAGTCCCCCAACAGAATACACACTGGAGAAAATATTGTAAAATGACATAACTCTCTCTTCTACTGTTTCCTCTCAGAACTTTGACCTCCCTAATATTGAAGGAAAAGGTGTTTCGAATGCTGTAAAGCTGTGATGATCTTTTGTGATCTTTTTGCAGTTTACAGATTTTTCCCCCCTGCTGTATATGAGCCTCCCTGTCAGCTCACCAGCGCCTCCTGCTGTCCTTCTAGTAAAAAAGCATGCAAAGCAGCGTTTGCTGAGGCCTGTGCATTGGATGTTTGCAACTGACCTCTGGTGGATTTTACAATCAAACTTCTGTATGTCTAACTTTCATTTGATTTCCAAGCATTATACACACATAAACAAACACAGATATAAATAAACAAATATAGGTCTGATTGTTGAAAAATGTTTTTGGCAAGAAATGAAAACTGTCGGAGTACAAGTAAAGTTTGACTTATTTCAAGAATCTTAACAGATAAACCCTCAAAGCAAGCAATACAGGCCTTATCATCTCAGAATAACAGGTGATATGTGGATTTATCAGGTAAATGCACTATTACACAATCTATGGGTAAATGTCATCAGACTCCAAATTTGAAAAACACACTGCAGCTCTAAAAGGTGTTAGGTTTTTATTGAATATGGAAGTCCGTAGGACACATACAGTCTTATATTTTATTAAATCTGAGGTCAAGGGCAAGTTTCAGTTGTTCTCTTCAGAGATATTGTCTCAAAGAGGCAGGTATATTTGCCTCCCTTTTTTTAACATGAAACATTATTGGTATTCGTATTAATATTTGTAAACTGCTTCATATTCACATGTAGTAGAGATCTGCATGAACTACAGCTTAATCAGGTTCGTTCAGACAAGTGAATTTAACAAACTGAATTTAACTCTCCCGTAGTGTCCCGTTTGAAGCGTAAAAAAACCTTCAGCGTTTCTTTTCTTGTATCATAAATTCAGATTAAGTGTTTCTTGGTTGAATAAAACAGCTCTCTGAGTTGATTGGTCGCTGTAATCAGCTCACTGACCTTTCTAAGTCTTTATTATGCGGATTATAGTGTCCGCTCACTTCCCGTAAAACGCGCCTCCAGCAGTGACGTCATCTTCCGAGCGTTCCCTCTCCTTATATGGAAGAAGGGACACCGCTTCCGACCTGACGTCACGATAGTGCCATCCCGCACCATCTAGAGCAAATAACAGAGAGAGAGCCTTTAATTATAAAACAATCAAGACAATTCACACAGAAATTCAAAAAAGGTGTTTTTATTTTTGCTTATTAGTTTGAGTCAACTCATTTCTGTTTCAATGTGTAGTAACTTAGTTTAAGTAGTATGATGACATTTACTTTCAACGATGTGATTTATCTTAACTGATGTGTCAGTTGATGTTATCACTTGGTAGACACAAAAATAGAGAGGAATTTTTAAGTCGGGAATTCAGTAGGGAAATTTGAAAAAGTTTGTTTTCTGTACTGTAAGGCTTCACGTGAACACAACAGTTTGAGTTCATCATTATTATTTATCCAAAGGTTTATATACAACTTCTGTTTCTCTTTATTAATTAAAAACTCTATTTTTATGTCTTGTAGCCAATTTTATGAAAGTACTTATTTGTTTCCCTGAAGAGGTCGCTACAGGTTTACTGTATATCATCACAGTCACAGCCGGTTATCCTCCTAACTTCATGACAAGTGTGTGTGTGTGTGTGTGTGTGTGTGTGTGTGTGTGTGTGTGTTCACATCAGCACTGAAGTGATGAAGTGATGTTGCAGTGGTGTCAGGTGAGAATTTATCCCATCACTCATATCAATGGGTTTGTCGCCCCCTGGTGGTTTAGTGGTCACGGCAGGTGCTGCTCCAGGTGATCGGGGACAGTAAAGGAACAATGCGATATATAGTATCATATATGCTATCATAAACTATGTTATTTGTACATAAAACAAATCAATGGTTCGTTTGCTAATTGTGGCAACATATTGATATATTGGAACTATGACAAAATTGACACGTTTTTGTATGACATCAAGAGACATTTTATCGGTAATTGTTGCAGTGAACTTTATATTTTGTACAATTTGATGAGTGTTCCTCTGGTAACAGGAAAAACACTGACGATTTACACTGCCTCACAAAAACTACTAGTGTTCTCTATACTGAGAACCTTTTCGGACTTTGTGTAAAACCAGCTTGGTCTTTCTTATTCTCACCAGCAGGGGGAGTCATATTTTGTAACTTTATGATGCAACAGGGAGGAAACCCTGCTGTTATTGTGTTTAAAGTTTATTAACAGCAAGAAAGCTGTCATACTCTGTTTAATTCAAGATGGGTTTGAAGATAAATATTTTCTGCTTCTTCTTATATCTATCATTTCATTCCCTTTATTTTTTAATCCCCCCCCCATGAATGACTTTTTAAATACACTTTGTGCAATTTTAACTCCTTGAAATAACTTAATTTACATGGCTGTATCTATGCTGCAACTACTTATGCACTGCTTTAGAAGGAATTCATGTAGGGGGGGGGTTAGATTTAATCCTTACTTTGGTTTCATATGACTGTAAGAATTTTATTCAGTGTGAAATGATAAAATAGTATTTGATTTGTCAGATTTTAGCACTTTTCAGTTTTGTTGGCTTGTGTGTGTGTGTGTGTGTGTGTGTGTGTGTGTGTGTGTGTGTGTGTGTGTGTGTGTGTGTGTGTGTGAGGCCGGCCTGTCAGCTCCAAGAATCACTGAGCTCCGATCAATAACAGCTCTGATGGAATTTACCTGCAGGAACTAAGGACTGACAGATCCTGCAACATGTTGCAACATGTTTCATTGTTAGAGCTGCTGACATGACACACCCTCTCTATCTTTCACACACAGCAACAAATCACAAACACACGCTAAACAGAGACAGAACACAGAGGCTGCTTCAGTTTATCAGCTTTATTTTCTTAAATATGGATGAGTTTCTGAAGTGCTCAGAAAACAAAGCATAAAAAATTAAAGAGTATTTTATACAAAACAGAAGTACTACATGTTGATCTCCTGTACATGAACAATGAGTGAAACCTCATCAAACAAGTTTAGAAAGAAACAAGAAACCTTGAAGCTTTTCTAATGTCACTTCTTACAATTAAGAAAAAGTCTTTTGTACTGAAACTCAGGTTCAGGCAGCTTTCAACTCTTCAGTCTGTAAAGTTTGGGCCTCTATGGCTTCAGATAAGTTAGCAGGTATCCCCAAATACTGAAAGTCTCCTTTGGTGGTCTGACCCGGCCCGTGCAGACCCGGGAGCAAATCAGTCCAAGAAAAATTCTGCGTGCTGCCCCCTCCGGTTCTTACTGTCCCGAGCCCCTCTGCGGGACAAGCCAAGGGGGGCGCCGGGCACTCAGGAACTCCAGTGCGGCTCCCGGTCCTGCCTGTGAGGCGCCACAACATCCCAAATCCGGTCCCGATACCGGGAGAAAACAGGAAGCGTCCGCTCCGTCCATCATCAGTCTCTCTCCGGTGCTTGAGCCCCTCAGAAGGTCTGGAGCTGCTGCGTCAACATGAGCTGACAGCCACTGTTCACATGGTTCATCACCTTCTGCTTCAGCTGGGCCACCTGCTCCCGCAGCATGTTGGCGGTGGACGCCAGCTCCGAGTTCTGCGACTTTAGGTTCTTCACTTTGTCCTCCAGCCGGGAGATCCGCTCCAGCTTCCTCTTTCGGCATTTGGACGCAGCAATGCGGTTCCTCATGCGCTTCCTCTCAGCCTTGATGCGCTCTTGGCTCTCCATGTCGATTGGGGACAGTGGAGGAGTCTCCCCAGGCATCTCAGGCACGGTCTGCGGCTCCTCTTTGAGCGCGCTGAGCCGGGACAGCGGCGCCGGGGAGGGCTGTCCATACAGGGGGAGCTGCGACTGGGCAGCGGGGAAGGACATGATGGGAGCTGAAGTGGTGTAGTTGGGGGCTGACACGGTGCTGATGGCTGGGGTGAAAGTGTTCAGGTCTTCATAGACCGGGGAGTCCGCGCGTAAAGAGCCGCTGTTGGTGTACACGGACGCTCCAGCAACCGAGGACACGGGCGGCAGGGCGGAGCTGACGCTGGTTTGGGAAGACGAGGTGACGCTGACGTTAGCCGGTGCCGGCGGCATGTGCTGGTGGTGCAGCTCCGCCAGAGCCCGGACGAACCCCTCTGCGAAGCCCTCCTGCTCGTCTGTGACATTCTTGGGACAGATGAACTGGGTCGGGGTCGGCGTGGTGGTGATGAGCCCGTTGCTGGACTGGATGATGAGCCGCTCCAGCTCCGGGGAGGCCAGTTTCAGGAGACCCACGTCCGGGGAGGTGAGGAGGTCCGCGGCTCTAGCCCGGAGGTGCGGCTTCAGGGAGCCGGTGGGGTCTGACAGGTTGAGGGTCATGCTTTGTTTCAGAGCTTTGGGGCTACTGAAGCTGAAGCCGGTGGAGTCGTGCTGAGAGAAGGCGTTCAGAGAGTCGTCATAGAAAGTAGTTTCCATCTTGGTAAACATAGAAGACGAACCGAAAACACAACCAGAAAGTCTTTGCAAAAACTGCTCCTCGGTAGTTTCCTAACGCCTTTCAGTCGGTAAAACCCGTGAGTGATGAGTAAAGTCCGGACCGAGAACTTTCTTCAGTGTCGGGACTCTCGCTGCTCTGCTGTGTGTACAGTCTGAGCGGAGCGCGTGCAGCCTAACCTTATCTGCTGCCGCTGCCTCTCTAAAAATAACCATGATGTCATGAGGGGGCTCTCCCATTGGCCAGAGGGCGTGTCGAGGGGCGGGGCTCATTCCGTAGATAAGGCGCGTTGCCCAGAAGATTCTGAATCTCGCGGTGGATTGTGGGATGAGGTAATGCTGTAGCAGAGCGCACGCGCGGTGCAGCCGAGGTATGACGTATGTTTTTGAATATCTGGTTACCCGCTCTTCTGTTCTGTCACAGGCGGGACAGAGCAAATCTGCTTTCATACAGTTAATTAAGACAAGAAACAGATTAAATGTGCTTTCCCCCTCCTATAACCACTTTAGCTCGTTAATATATGACTTAATGACGCGTGTTTTCCTTCACTGATCATACAATGAGCTGCATTTAGCACTTATTTTCTCAACAGTCAAGCTGATATTCTCTCCTGTGGGGCAGGAAAAATCTTTATTTCTTCAATTTCTTTCACCTTTCCTTCCGTAAAACACACACGTATACATTTATAACATATGTATATAGGAAAATTGTATATTTTTGATGACGCAAGAATAATACATGATATACTGTTCTTGCTTCATTTGCCTCATAAAAAATACAAATTTCCTTCCTTAAAGGGGCTGAGCAGTTTCAAAATGATCACAAAAAGTCATTTTTTTAATATACATGCCAAAGCATAATATGCTATTTGAATTAGGATCGTCAGTGCTAAAATAAGTTTTCTCTAAATGATATTTCTTATGCCCACGGGTCAGATTGGACTGGATGCACGCTGAAGTCTCCATGACAACGCCATTCTGGCTGACGAAGTTTAGCAGAAAGAAGAGCGATATGGGTTTTCTCAGCTGAAAACGATATTTGCAATTTATTTAGTAATAATAGAGGACACAGGAGCTGGACTGTTTGACAGAAAAAGGACAAATGAGCAGAGGAAAGCTAAACAGGAGAGTTGTAGAACACAGGCTAAAGGCTAAGACACTGGTCAAGCTGTTTGTGATAATGTTTGTTCCTACCCACATTAAACTGCAGTGATCTGTTCAAACCTGAGAGTTTATCAATAAAATGAAGAATGATGTTACATTTGCTCTGCTTGATGGATGTAAATCAATCATCGGTCACAAAACCACACAAAATTTGTCAAAGCTGAGATATTTACCATCTCACTGACTAATGCCTTCAGTCTGTCCTTCTTTTCAGCCACTGAAGCAGATTTATCTGCAATTTAAATTTCGATCCCCTCTTTTACTGTTCACGCTGCAGAGACCACACATTCGAAAAGCATTTACTTCTAGCTATGCAGATACAAATTGTTGAAGATGTACAGATGTCTGTTGGTGCTCATAAAGAGTGAGTCCAGTTCCTATTATCAGTGTCAGGGTGTGTAATTAGTGCAGTGCAGTCCATTGTCCCCTGGCCTGTGGTCAGAAATCACCTCTGCCTTAATGGCAGGAGGTTAACCGCTGAGTCTACGTGTTCCTCTCTCTCCTTGTCTGGGTCATCTTCTGCCCCGCCAGCTTTACTGCACCACGTCGCGTCTAAATATGTCCCCCTGTGTGACGAGTAAATCAGTCCTCTGGCGCTGGCTGGCTCAGAGAGGCTCCTTAGTAGATGAACCGGATCGTAAAACACTAGCAGCGTCTGACTTTTTATGGCTGCTAATGTCATCTTTATGTACTGTTTTTATATGTCACACCAGGGCTCTCCTTAAAGTCTGAAATATCTGATCTACTCAGATGACCTTAGTGATCCTGTGCACTTTGGTTTTAGATTGAGAGGCTTTCAGATTGTTCTTTTGTGGTCACACATGGTGTTTAATAGACCTCTAATGTACTTTCTCTCATTTCCAGCTTTCTTTACCCAGAGGTTAACAGATGCCTGTACACATCATAGACAGTTTTTTTCTTGTTTCTCTCACTATGTTTTACCTCTCCCACCTCAGGGTGAAATAATCAGCCATTTCTTTTTATATAAGGTATCCCAGTGATGACAAAAAGAAGAACCTGTCAAAATGAGTACAGTGTAAAATAAGAGGACACAGAATAAAAGACAGTTTACTTTGACTGTTCCTCTGCACAGTGTGAAATATTTATCCACTTTGGCTCATTCATCTATTCATGACTGCTTTCCTTCTGAATTGAAGAGCATGAAAGAATCATAAGTGGTCTCATTTATGACTTCACCCACTGTCCTAAATACAAGAATTAACCTTGTCTGAAACATATGATGTCATTTAAAGTTATTATGCTATTCAAATGAGAGCTTAGATCCTGTGGTAGGAGTCAGACCTGTTTTATATACCATAAGACAGTGTTTAATACTGAACTGTAAATGTTTCAATATGGCTGCATGTCCTGGATCTGCTGTTCTTCCACAGTAACGATGAGTATGTTTAAAGAGGTAACCACAGCCAGGCCTCTGCCAGCCGTTTTCTGTGCAGGAATGTATGGGAACGTTAACACTCATGTTAGCATGCAGGTGCCCTGCTGTTTAACCAGGAAGAGGACGAGATACCCCACTGCTGCTGCTGCTGGAGTCAGATTCTGGAGATCTGCTCAGTGTGGTCACATCAGGACCAGACTAGAGTTCAGTTGTGTTAGATCTAATATAGAGAAAAAAAAAAATTCTAGGTTGCAGACCATCATTCTCAGATTTAACCTCATTTACAGTTTAACAAAGACCACTATGACTTGTTTGACTTATCATCCTGAATCTATTGTTCTTGCAAAACTACCTCTTGTTCGTAGCATAGACTGTATAAAACATGGACGTAGTCTCCGTGACGTCACCCGTCTGTTACTGCAGCTCCGTTTTGAGGCTAAACGGTGGGCGCAGCCATATTGGAAATGGGACGAGTGACGAGTGCCCAAACTTACAGCTATTGGGCAGTCACGTGATCTGAGCTGTGGCTCTGATTGGGTAAGCTCTTGATCCTAATATCTTCCAAACGGCCGAGTTAGAAAAAAATTCACACCCCTCAGAGTGTGTGCCGTTAGCGAAATTAGCGATCCAGACCGGAGACAGAGTTTGTACCAGGCTTTAAATACGCTGATTTCAGCTCTGAAAACGGCCTTTTTCCCGTCTGCTTGTACAGGACTTCCAGTGCGTCTGGAGCCAGCCTCAAGCGGTCACTGGAGGAACAGCAGCTTTTTAGCACTTCCGTGTTGTCTCATTTTTTCAGACCGGAGGTTGCCGCTTGGTTCGTAGAGGTGAAAGCATGCCTTCAGGACTTTTTTTGATTTCAGGACTAAAACAGGAGCAAATACGATACAGCTAGAAGAACAGGAATGAAATGCAAAATGTCTTTCAAAAACAAATGACTATTTGCAATTGCATACTCAATTAACTACTGTAAAACTATAAAAAAATTAGGCATTCAATTTTGACTAAAACCATGAAAGCAGAAAATGTTTGATCTGTTTTCCTCATTTCTTCGCCGCACTTAATCCCTCAAGGTGACCGGGCCAGGGTGATGACAATATGGTGGTGTCAGGAAAACACCAGCAATTTGTGCACTGATTTGAGTATCTGAAACCTTTTTTCTTAGTTTTTGTCTATTTTTGGATTAGCCTGTTAGAATATGGCAGAGAGTTACCAATGTGTCATCAATATCACACAGCATCATCAATAATAAGCATTTTTCACTTTCTTCAGAGTTAATCTCAGTGTTTATTTCCTTTGCGTTGAAACATAACTCAGGTTTTTGATCCTACCACTGTTTAAGGGTGACAGTTCAGTGTGAGCAACCAATCACAGCACAGTAAAGCTTTAAAGATAAAAACTGAAACAAGTCTCTGACAAAGCTTCCCTGTTTTTTTCATGCTCTGAGCTGTGCAGATATTCATTCTTTAACTTTTCCTCCCATCACTCCCTGCTCTAAACTCATCAAGCTTTTTATCATTTCCTCCCTTTACTCTTGACTCTCACCCTGTTCACTCCCTCCTCTGGACTGGATCCCAGATCTCCTCCACCTTAACTCCCCAGCACTCCTAGCCTCTCTGTAGTCCCCCCCTAATCAGTGCCTGTGCAGACAGCAGGATTTCCCCTGTGATGGAAACAGGCTGTGGCTCTGTTGTATTGTTTCAGCAGTTCTTTTGAGTCAGATCTCCGACTGCTGTGTCTCTGTGTTTTTGTTGCAATCAGTTAAAGATAAAGCTGAACATTGGTTACAGCTCTGAACAGGACCAACAAAAAAGACAGAAAATTACCTTTTCAATCAGGCTGCCGCAAAGTGTTACAAAATGACTGGAAGACAAGGACATAGAGACAGGTGCATCTAAAGACACCTTTTGTGTTTGTGTGTTTGTGTGGGCATGTACATTTCAGAGCTAGATTTCACAAAAACCTACACGGACATGCACAAGTTAAAAGAAAAAAACAGTCGTGAATTGAAAAAAGCATGATAAGAAAATATCAGTTCAGGATTCTGGACTCTGATCTGAGGGGATTTTTTCGAACAAATAATATTCCTCTCAGACGGTCACATTGACACCAGACCGACCTTGTGAGATGTTGTTCTAACTGTTGTGTGTCTGACCCGACCAAATATTTTTGTGCATATATTTCCATCCGCAAAGTAACTGTTTAGGAAGCAAAAGCGGGTAGAATGTGTTTGAAAGTCAACTTTCTGTACCAACAATTCACAACTTAGACTGAGAAGGTGGTCAAAAACATTTCATTTCAAACATTGTGTGGCTATTTGGAAAATGTTAGATTTGGGGGGAAACATGGCATCCTATCCTCCAGGCCAGAAGAAAAAAAAAGTTTTAGCATTTTGTTTTCCTGTCCTGATCCTTCATTATAAAAGTTTCTGTATTATACATGACTGCATTCACCAGCATCAATATAATATGATATGCGCAGAATCCCTGTAAAAAAGCAGAAAATGTAGTGGGTCTGGAAACATGCAATTTGAGAACCATACAAACCACACTGCCCTCAAGTGATTTGGAGGCGTAAAACTAAGCAACACAGACACATTACATAGAAGTATGAAGAGCTCGTGACTGTTTGCTGTGATAGCTGAGAATAAATAGAGAATAAACGCAGAAATGTAAACCAGGCCTTGGTTTCTTCTGTCTTCTTTGTCTCACTTCACCTGATTGACTATCATTTGTCTTCATTTAAACCGTAAACCAAATTATTTAGAGTGCACAACCAAACACACACACACATACATACACGTTATTACGACTGTGGCACACATCTATATAATAAAAAGGAAAGACGCAGCTGAAAGACAAATGTCCTCTCTCCTGCTGCTGGGCTAATAGCTTGATGTAAGAAATGATGGTGCTTTATTGCAGTGTATGTGTGTGTGTGTGTGTGTGTGTGTGTGTGTGTGTGTGTGTGTGTGTGTGTGTGTGCATGCAGGTGAGTGATGTCTCATTGTTCTGCCCTTCACTGAGTGCAGACTGAGTGTTTAACGCTCCTGTCTGACAGCTTTTTTCAGCCTCCGTTCTAATGAATTTGCCCATAAACTGAACTCTGATTCCCAGCAGCCTCGGTGGCTCCTGCGGCCTTGCAGACTTAACAAGCTGTGACAATTAATTGTCTCTAACGAGCCGACTAATCACAGCTCAGATTAACTGCTCTGTCTTATAGGATATCGATCTGCTCTGGCTCTGTTTGACCCTTTCAGCACGCCGTAGCTCGCACCATGACATCATCAGCGAGGTGTGGACTCACTGCAGCTCTTTCCCTTCAGGGCCACAGGCGAGGTTTTATCCAGAGGGGAAGGTTCATTTTGAGGCTTAAACACACTGAGATCCGTGTGTGTACGTGTGTGTGAGAGTCTGTGTGTGTATGTGTGCTTATGCTTTCTTTTTAAAGGAGTTTATTTAATTAACATAATGAGGCGGTGTCTCTCGCTCAGATTCAATTACTCTGAGCAAACAAATAAGGCTCTCTTACACACACACACACACACACACACACACACACACACATACATACTCAGACACAGGTAGCACAAATGGCCTTTTTGACACAGCACAGTAGGTTGTCTGCAGCCGTCAGCTTGTGCATGTGTGTGTTTGTGTGAATGTGAATGTGTGTGTGTTGGGTGGGGGGTGGGGGGTGGGGGGTCCTTCGTATTTGTGAGTGTTTGTACAGGTGGACTCTATATGGTAGCACTGCTAACCTGTTCCACTCCATTTACCTACAAGCTGGCCGCACAACGAGAGCATGTGATTGAGTGTGACTGAGATTTATGTGTGTGTGTGTTTGTGTCTGTATATGTGTGTGTGTGTGTGTGTGTGTGTGTGTGTTAGTGCGTGTGTGTATGTAATGGGGAAGGTGGAGGGTGAAATTTACAAGACTTTTTTGATCTACATTTAGTGATGGTGAACAAAAAGAGAAAGAAGGAGAAGTAAAAAGCAGAGCAAATGTAGAAGACTAAAACAAAACAGTGTAAATGAACTAGAGGGAAAAAAACACAGAGAAAATAAAGTTGACCAAAAGAACAAACAGAAGAGTTAGAAGGTAGAAGAGATTTCAGAAAGACAGATTTTCAAAGGAAATAAATTGGAAACAAAGAAAAATACATAGTTAATGAAAATGATATGGCAAATGAGATGTGAAGAAAAGGAAAGCAGAGGGATGAAACAAAGCAGACTGAGAGGTCAAAAGGTGAAGAGAAAAAGGAAGGAAGATGTGAGATAATGAGATAAAGTAGATAAAAGATTGTTTCCAAAAAGGCTCTCTAATTTGGCAGTATGTAGACTGCAGAACAGAAAATTAAGCGTGAATGTGTATGTCTTTTCTTTACAGACCTTACAGGGGATGCAATCACCTGACAGGTCCAGAAAAATGTCTTTTTGAACTGTTTGCAGAGAGTAACGAATCCTCCAATGGGATTTTAAAAAATATTTGTTTGGTTCTTGCGTTAGGACATAAATCTTTCTTCAAGAAACTTGGCACCAGCATTCAGCAAAACAGATCCAACAGAACGGACCGAACACATGCTGACTTTCTGAGTAATATGCAAATTCGTAAACACATTTATACTGTCTGTATGTTCTTATATCCATACATATAGTTGAGGAAGATGGAGATGCAAAGGGAAGAAAATGAGGCAAACATTAACAGGCAGAAAGAGAAAGTGGGTCCATCATGAGTCAGGACTATTTTTTATTACATAAAGATTTTACTCAGGTTTTATTGGAGATGAGAAACATGAGAGTGAACTGAATCTAATACTATGAAACCAGACACATGAAACACACACACACACACACACACACACACACACACACACACACACACACACACACACACACACACACACACACACACACATACACACAGATCATCCTTTCTCCTCCAAGAGACTGTGAAACCTGATCAGAGATCAATACTGAGTGCTGTTCTGGATGTAGAGGAGCTCAGGCTTCAATCTGAGAACAGAAAAATACTTCAGCTGACATCAGGACTCTGCTTACACACATGGGTCCATCTGTTATATGTTACTTTTAAAGAAACTCACATATATGGACATGTTTATAGAAAAAAGAAAGTACCCCCAGTGTTAACCTTAGAGAGTAGATACAGTGAAAACACAAAAATCATGGAGAGGTATATTAGGAAGAACACAAACAGTCAACGGTCTGCAGCAGTGATATGGACATATCGACAGCGCACCGTTGAAGATTATTTTGAGGGATTATCTGTTATAACAACCTTTAAATCAGGTCACACCTATTCAATCATTGGTGGAGGTTCATCAGGTCCTAATTCTGGCCTCTCAGTGTGACTGTTGTGATGCAGTGAAACTGAGACTTAGTGGAGACAGATGGACAGATGAAAGAAAGTGCTTGTAGTTGGTTTACACCAGAAAAGTCCTCAGATTGGCTAAGAGGGATCTGACAAGGGCTGAGTTTTACTTTCTTTAAGAGCACATGTAAACCAAACAACAAAACTGAAACTCTGTCAAGTTCGAGTTGAGAGTGTTTCTGTGTCTCGGTTTTGGTCAATAACTGAGGTGTGTCAGCTGGAAAATACTGAGCTCAGGTCAGCTGTTTGTGGGTTGATCAGATAGTCTCTCTCTCTCCTCTCTCTGTCCATGTGTGTGTGTGTGTGTGTGTGTGTTGGCGTGTCAGTCTCTTTCACAACACAGAGTAAACACTGAAAGTCTCTGACTTTTTTTCCCTGTCAAACTCACGTAGATTAAATGTATTTCTTATTTCTGACTCTGGAAACCTTCCCTCTCCTTGATTCTCTGCTTCCTGATTGGTCAATGAGCATGTCGGTTGTACCGTTGCCCTGACAACTTAGCAACAAATATTTGGAGCTATGTGGCACCTTCCACTCACATTCCAGGATCGGCTGTTTTGGAAAGTTCTTCTGTCAGCCGTCCTTTTCTCCTCCCCCCTCTGGCTCTCGGTCCTCCTCCCTCTCCTTCCACCCCCTCTGCGTCTCCCCCTCCTCCCTGTTCTGCCTCCCTGTAGATAAATGGGTTCTTTGTCTGCTGGTAGAATGAACTTGAGAACAGTAGTTGGAGCAGTGGTTCAGAAAGGCTCCAACTGAGCTCTGATGGAGAAATACTACTGCCTGTGTTATCAATATCAAAGTTGGCCTTAGATACAAAGGATAAACATTTATAAACCTGTTGGCGATAAGTATGAAACATACAACAGTAATCCACAACACACAATGACAGTTTATCTCATCCCTGCATTCTCAAACCATAATTCGGACCTGTATGTAATCGAAGTCGGTTGTGTTCTCTTGACTTTTGCTGTATCTCTACCATGTACATGATCCACACATGTGTAGGTAATAATAATAATAATAATAATAATAATAATAATAATAATAATAATAATAATTATAATAATAATAATGATGATGATAATAATATAATATAATAAAACATTTTTTTAGGCCTTCAACTCGGGCCTTAACATGGGCACAGGCTGCTAGGCCACGTCCTGCTTTGCTCACACAAAACTGTATGAACAAGTTGCGCTTGCCCATCTCTGTTTCACCAAGTAAGCGCATAGTAAGCCAGTGAGGTGACTGAGTCAATGGGCAGAATGAACTGAAAATTAAGGCAGCACAATACCAGCTCCATGGCTATTGAGGAACAGTGCAAGTGTATATGCATGTGTGAGTATATATATATATATATATATATGTATCATTAATTATGTAAGCATTTCCAATATGGATGACGTGACTGTCTTTGTCCATGTTTACACAGCCAATGATTTTAGTTTCAGGATTTATTACAAAGAGTGGGCAGCCGAACCCTGATCCTGACTGTCACAACAACTCAAGCGTGCTGTAGCTGAGTTCCAAGAGTTGCAGATTCTAAACTGCACCGTGAAGCAATGAAGACAAATCATACAGAACTTAAGCCAAAAACCAACAAAAACATTCATATAGAACAACAAAAAAAGCAAGTTTGAACTTCAAACAGTGACCGATCTGAGGATCGGGGTGAACGACATCGGTCAGTGTGAAGCAGGAGAGCTGTGTTTACGACCCCTGATGTCTTACTGGGTAATGGAGAAAGAACAATCCTGATGTGTGTGTGCGTGTGTGTGTGCGTGTGTGTGTGTGTTTGAGGTGGCTGCAATCAGTGGCTAACTCTGTGGAATGCTCTTCCGTTCTCTCCGCCAATTATTAATCTGTATTTACTCAGTGCAGCCCCGTCCGTGAGAAATCACCTCTCTGCTCCAAGTGTGTGTGTGTGTGTGTGTGTGTGTGTGTGTGTGTGTGTGTGTGTGTGTGTGTGTGTGCAGTCAGACTGGTTCGTCAGAGAGGAACAGAAACGTCTCAGTCGAAACTCTGCCGCTCATAAACATTCAGAGTGATTGAGTGTTCAGCTGGAATCTGCTCTGAGCTTCTCGTCCCGCCTCTATCTCTAGAGGTGAAGGGCCACGGCTCTTATCACACACTCAGACTGTGTGTGAGTGTGTGTCTGACCTGGTGTGTGTGTTTGATAAAACACAGAGCGGCTCTGTGGCTGTGTGTTTTGGCTCCATCAGGACATTAGTGAGGAGCTGAGGGTCAGGTGGTCACACATGTTGTGTGTGTGTGTGTTTGAATCAGGCCTGATGAACGAGCTCTGTGGGAACCTCAGTGAACTCTTGAAGTTCCCACTGGGCTCTGGAAGTCTCCAGACACTCTAAAAGATGTGATGTGTGTGTGTGTGTGTGTGAGTGTGTGCGCGTGTGAGTGTGCAGGAATGTGTATGTGGCTACAGAACGAGATGGTGATGGGAAAGGCCATCTGTCAGTCTGAAGTTTTCAACCTGACACCCTGAAGTTTGTGTGCAGCACTGAAATCTCTGACCTATTCATTTATAAATATGTTTTACATCCAAAGAGGTTTTTTTGTTTTTTATACTGCAGAAACAGTGCGCACAAAAATAGAATAACAGACTTGGAATCCGGTAAAAGCAATGGGAAGATGAGACTGAATAAGACAAAAACAATGAAGCACAGAAATTTAATGACAATGTTATGCCAGGTACAAATATGCATAGGGTTTTAAAAAATTGTGTAGCATACGTACTGCAAACTTCCAGTGATGGGAATAGCTGCATCCTAAATATTGGCATTTTCTTTTTACTTCCTCTTCCATCTGTAGACTCATGTTTTGAATGGCTTTTGTTTCTGTAAACCTGACACACTGTGTGTTCTCGGCTTCTCTTGGGGCATCCTACACACCACAAGATTTCTAGCTGCAGATATCAAGCATTCATTGTCTCCAAGCTCTCCTTTTGAGGCCTTCTCAGTGGCAAAACCACTCTGAACACACCCCACACCACAGGAATATCAGACACAACGTTTCTGGCCATGGTCATGAGGGGAGATCAGGACAAAACCCATCAGTGACGGTGACTACTGAGGAGAAGACGATCCTGAGATGGAAAATGTGGCAACCTACCAAACACAAAACCATAAATATCACTAGTTTGTCCATTGTGAGCTACTGTAGAACCATGATGATGTTCAAGATCCCAGCCCCCATGGAGGAGGACCTGCACCTGTGTAGATATAAACAGCTCATTCTAAGCAAACAAAAACAAAGTGACTTATACATTGACCTGTTTATGGACTCATTTAAACAGACTTACTATCTCTTATATTATGATTCTATCGAGTCTGCTTTGATACTTGAAGTGAGACACAAGTACAGTACCTTGACTTCTGGTTTCAGCTCCGCCTCTTTGTCTGTTTCAAGATCAGCGGGAAGTTAGCTGGAGTCAGCATTTCCAACATGGTTACTTCGATCTTTTGGTATCACAACGCCTCCCTCGGAGAGTACTGACCTGTTTATTTAGTGCTAGTAATCAGTCATAATGAGCATGCAGATTAAGGCAGCTCTGTCTCCCTTTGGAATATATGAACTGTGTGTTTTGCAGAAAGCGCACACACACTCACACACATACACATACACATACACATCCAGCAGGTGATGTGAGGCCAGCCTTCAGCCCGTCTGACCTCGTCTCTGTTCTTCTGTCCTGCTTCTATCAGGTGTCGTCATGTGTTTTATCCGTTTAATAAATAATGAGCTGCAGTCTCTGTTTCCCTATGAAATCAGGTCAACAAACATGTAAAGCTTCAGTTTCAGATCCCTCTGATACGCTCACTGTTCTGCTCCCTGTTCTCTGCACGCAATGATAGCTAAGCACACTGTAAAAACCTCTTCAGCCTTACTAGCTTCGTGCAGTCTGAAAATACACTGCCTGGACAAAAAAAAAATAGGTTGACACCAAAAATGGTCACACACTAATATTTTATTGGACCGCCTTTAGCTTTAATTACAGCATGTGTTTGCTGTAGCATTATTTCAATAAGCTTGTGCCATGTCACTAGATTTATTTCCATCCACTGTTGTATTAATTTTTCACCAAGATCTTGAAAATAACAGTTTAAAGCCTGAACAGGTGTGAGAAACACCTGATTGATAAATTGACTTTAATGACTTAGTGTAGTCTGTTCTGTTGGAAAGTTGTGTGTGAGTTACAAGCATCAGACTGTCATTGAGAGGAAGTCAGTTAGGTGTAATGGCCGTAAATGAGAGGGCTAACTGGCACTAACTACCCATTCTGCATGTGTGTGTGTGTTTCTTTTGGGGGTTTTTTTGGGGTGGGGGGTGTCCTGTCACAACACAGCTGTGTGTCAGCTCCACTCTGTCTGTCAAATCTTCAGACAAAATTTAAGCAGACAAGTATGGAAACTCAGCTGAATATTTGCTCATGTCATTGTCAGTCTTTGCTGTGTTTTCACTCATGAGAGGGGGAGAATAAAGGACAGACGGAGAGATGCACAGATGTCACTCACTCACTTTGACTGAGCTCATCACAAACACACACCGTCTCTCTCTGTGTCTGCTGGTTAACTGTGGGTGTGTTGCGTCACAGAGAAGGAGGAGGTTTCCATTGTTTGCTTTGACGTGAGCCACCCTCACTGTTCATGTGTGTCCGTATCAGTGTGTGAGAGCGAGTGTGTGTGTGTACGTTTGTATGTGACATTGTTTCGTGACAGGACGTTTGTGTGTGAGTGTGGTTTTGTGCAGCAGAGAAGTGAAACTAGTGTGCCCTTAGAGGCAGCAGCATCTTCTCTCAGGGCCTGAAACTCAAAGGCTGAAGGAGCCGCGAGTCACGGAACAGGATACATTTGTGAAACACTCAGACAGATTTTCAGTCTCAACCTGTGGTTGATTTGTTGGACTCAGATAAAACATGAACAATTATCACAACAAGGTATTATCAAACAAATATTTATTTTGTTAAAAAATAAGATTGTTTGTATTTCTCGTCTTTGTGTTTCACACAGTGCAGCTTTGTGACATCATTTGAATGCCATATAAAGACAGTTCAATATTATTTTATTGTTATTGTGTTGCAGATTTGTGTAACTTGCTTCAAGCAGACGTTGCATTCATCTTAGACCTGGTAGGAAATTTTTTCAAATGATTCAACAAAGATGTTATGGTTCAGCATAGGATTGCTGAAAAATGGTAAGGTGAAAATATACGTAATTTTTTTAAAATCCTTCATTTATCTAACCAGGGAAAACTCTTTTAGATTAAAAGCTCATTCACAAGAGTGTCTTGGACAAATTGGCAGCAGCACATCTCATGAAGATACAAAGAAACAACCCAGAACATGTCAACGTGTCTTGGATCACATAACACAAAGTCTTCAGTCAAAGCATCCGCTCAGAGACCGGATCACTCAAACCCAAATCCTGTATCAGAGTCCAGGCTGCAGCAGCAGAGGACCTAAAACTCTGTTTTCCTGTATCAAGTAAAGCAGAAAAGCAAGAAAAAGACACATGCATAGACAGGATTGAATGTTAGAGTAAGAGGCTGCGCAATAGAATGCCTCAACGAGTTGGGGTCCAGTGGAGCTCTTTGAAAGTTAACTGGCACATCTGCAGTATTTCCACCTACCAAACTTCAGGCTGTGCCAAGATTTTAGCCAGATCCCAAGTCAAGTGCCTTTAGCAGTGGTTGGAAACTGACAGCCTGCGGGGCCAAAACTGGTGTGACGCCAATAATACTTGGCCCACCAGATGACATAGGTAAAAAAAATAGATAAAGAAATATGTATTTATTTGCTCTCACTAGAACAACTCCACACAGGGTTCAGAACTTTTTTACTAAAGTTCTGAACTACCAAAATATGGTATATTAAAATAGAATAAAATAAAATGAAATAAAAAGTGCTGCCCTTATTGTAGATCATCCATGGGTGCATTTGCTGTACCACCTCCTTTATGACCATTGGTGTGGTGTGTGAGTGTGTTGCTGAATGACCCTTTCTGGCGCAGCTGAAACTCCATAGTAAACCACTGCGAAGACGATACAACAATGAAAGAGCTCATGTGTCTAACATCCATCTTTTTAAATGATTGATTCTCCCTTCAGCTGGTTTCATTCACTCTTTTAATTATAGCATTCAGAGAGAAAAATGTTTGTGTCCTTCAGAGAGTAGAGCTGGGTATTGTTAGGAGCCTCAAAATTCGATCCAAACTTGATTCCCTAAGTTGGGGTCCAGTCAGTATTGATTCAATATTGATTTGAATGCTTTGATGTAAGTTCAGTAAGAATTAGAAATGCACGAATTATTAATGTTTCTGTTGGCAACTTTTAAATATTTATTTTCATCTCCATAGAGTTGGTGGAGCTGGTTTCACTCTACTGATGCTGCCTGCTTTGGTTGCCATTTTGGTGTTGTTTGGTCTATTGCTGCCTCTGTCCATGCAACGTGAATAACATGCACAGCACCCCTGACTGGCCAGGAAGTGAATCTATTGAGAGGATTTACCAACTCAATATTGGATTGATTTGATATTGTGATGCATCGATTAATCAATATTTTTACCCATCCCTACTTAAGCGCATGTTCTTTCTCATGAGGAAATGAAATAACTGAGGCATGAGGTGGTAACCAGGCAAAATAAAAGCATCATGAATAACAGTGATAGTCGTCTCGTCACTGAAGCCTGCATGGGAAATGAGTTTCTTATCTCCTTAAAAAAGAAGTTGAAGTATTGCATCCTGAACCCAGCGTGGTGAACCGTATTGAAGAGTGTTGAGTGTATAATTTCATCCTTGACATTTAGACGTTGAGGATAATCAACATGAGAGGAATGCAGAGATTACCTAACAGCTGCATCGCTCTGCAAAACCCTCCTCACACACTCAGTGGTGTTGGACTCCTGCTGCAGGTGAGTGATGTGACCTGAGGACACACTGTGCAGCACGTTCTCTGCACAAGGTAGAGCTCAGAGTGATTTCTCACCTCTGTGCCAACTCCTCCTCCTCCAGCCCGAGGTGGAGGTTTTATAGAGAACAAACAGGAGCAGGAGTGACGGGCTGCTGACGGACGGATTGATGAGTGTGTTTTTGGAGGTGTCTCAGGAGCTGTTCAGGTGTAGCATTAGCACATATTAACCTCACAGCAGGTTATTACACAGCTGGGATGCACAAACATGCTGAGTCTGATGTTTGCACGAGTAACAGGGAACAATGAGCCAAACACATTCTGTGGCTCCGTGCACCTGGGCGCTGTGTTTATCTTCCCACTCTGCATCGCCGGACACTTCCTGAACCTCTCTCCAAACTTCCTGTCTGAGAAGTCGGAGGTTATCAGCAGGCCCCGCCCCCTTCAGACCTCACAGGCCCATGCAGCTGTTTCCTCTGATGATGGGGGACCTGACTAACACACACACATACTCACATACGCACACATCACACTCTCACGTGCACACTCACGTTTTTGTAGTTTAAGGAAAGCAGAGGAAAGTGTCAACGCTTCTAGAAGGGCAGTTTCCTGTTTCTTACTTCTAAGGAGGAGAGAGAAAATCCAGTTTGCGCTGATCTACCTCTGTTACATTAATGCTTATTTTACATCAACCTTCAACCTCTCTATTCTTTTCCCATCTGATTCTGTAAATCTGAAGAGTCACCTCAAAGGATTTTGATGTGCACCTACGCTGACTAAGTTCATTGTGTCACTATATTCAACGTTTAACATTTATGATTCCAGATCTGGGAGGCTCTAAAGTGGTCAGGAGCAGTAAAAAGTGATATATGGCGAACATTTGAGGAT
>RPOG01006478.1:7157-23638 GCA_008086565.1 Thalassoma bifasciatum | reverse complement strand
TCACAGCTCTGTCCAATCACATCACAGCTCTGTCCAATTACATCACAGCTCTGTCCAATCACATCACAGCTCTGTCCAATTACATCACAGCTCTGTCCACTCACATCACAGCTCTGACCAATCACATCACAGCTCTGTCCACTCACATCACAGCTCTGACCAATCACATCACAGCTCTGACCAATCACAGCACAGCTCTGTCCAATTACATCACAGTTTTGTCCAATTACATCACAGCTCTGTCCAATCACAGCACAGCTCTGTCCAATTACATCACAGTTTTGTCCAATCACAGCACAGCTCTGTCCAATTACATCACAGTTTTGTCCAATTACATCACAGCTCTGTCCAATCACATCACAGCTCTGTCCAATCACATCACAGCTCTGACCAATCACAGCACAGTCTTGTCCAACTTGTTTTTTATGTTTTTGTTTATTTTTTAGTTTCTGTCCGTTTATTTAGTCTAGTTGTATGTTAAGTCTAGGTTCATTATGTTAATATATCTTTGTTATTTATGTTTAACTTGTTTCTGAGGAGTTTGGACCAATCAGAGCTCAGTCTGTAGCGCCGTCTTTGTGTCTGTTTTCCCGTGTGTTGATGGCGTCCTGACGCTCTCTCCCTGTCTCAGACGGTGGAGGGCGAGGACGGTCTGGCTCAGGTCCTGCAGCAGATGGGGGTCGAGGGGGGGCAGGAAATCTCCTTCGACCAGTTCTGGACCCTGATCCACCAACAGGCCGTGCAGCTGTTCGGCGCCACGCACAAGGAGAAGAACGTCAAGTGCAGCTGCCTGATCCAGTGAGACCGCAACTGACCGCTACGGACCGCCACGGACCGCCACGGACCCCCATAGACCCCCACAGACCGCCACGGCCCACCACGGACCGCCACAGACCGCCATAGACCACCAAACACAGCCCCTGACTGAAACAGACTGTCTCAGTCCGTCAAAGGTCAGAGACGGTCAGAGCCCCGTGTTCAGGGTCAGAGTTTGACTTTAACCTGAGAATAAAAATAAAGTTTCTGCTCCTGAAACAGGAAACAAAGACCTGATTGGCCGACCCACCAAAATAAAACTGGATAAAATCAGAGGCTTTTATTTGTGAAGCTGATTAATAAAAAGTCACATTCTGTGTATTTTTAGTTAAAACATAATTTAGATTCATCTCTAAAGATTTGAGCAGATTTGTTTCATTTACCTTCACTTAGACCTGAAACAGGAAGAGATTTTCAGAATAAAATCCCATTTTTAAATAAAAACCTTCAGTGTAATGTTTGCATGCCTTTAGTTTATTTGTGGTGTTTTACTAACTAACCTCATGTTGTGACCTCACTAACTCTGTGTTCATTGGTTCATTAAGTGATGATGATGTTTGACACTAACATGACGTCATGTTTTTAATCTGTGACTCGTTTTTAACAGAGAATAAAAAATCATCAAACTCTGCTTCAGCTCTCATTTATTCAGACACTTCACAGAGAAACAGCAGCTTTCATTTCAAAATAAAAGAGGGAGGAGGACTGATTCTCTCTGTAGAGCAGGGAGTGGCGCCCCCTGCTGGACGACACTGTAACAACAAGATCAACAATAAAACACAGAAACACTGAAAATAAAGAAATCTCTTTGTTTTAGACTTGAAGCTTTTATTTTGAAGTAAATCACAGATTTATTTACTCACAGCTCAGTTTAAAAACCATCAGAGTGAATCTGAGCCTGAGGATTAAGATCGACCCCCCCGACCCCCCCGACCCGCACACACACAGTCGTCCTCCTCCAGGCCACAGGGGGGCGCTGTCTGACCCCCCGCTCTGAGGAAAACTTTCCCATCAGGCCGTTTTCTCCACCGCAGCTTCACCTGTCGTCCTCCAACCCCCCCGACCTGCAGCTGCTGCTCCAGCTGGAGAAACACACACACACACACACACACACACACACACACACNCCAGATCAGACCAGATCAGACCAGATCAGATCAGACCAGATCAGACCAGATCAGACCAGATCAGATCAGACCAGATCAGACCAGGTCAGACCAGATCAGACCAGATCAGATCAGACCAGATCAGACCAGGTCAGACCAGATCAGACCAGATCAGACCAGGTCAGACCAGATCAGACCAGGTCAGACCAGATCAGACCAGATCAGATCAGACTAGATCAGACCAGATCAGACTAGATCAGACCAGATCAGTGGTCTCTGCAGGACTCACCTGAGGAGCAGATGAACCCGTGTTTCTCGCTGCAGGCCGCTGTTCGCCATGACCCCGTCTTTGGCTCCATGACCACACAGTCTTTGGCTCCGCCCACTGGCTGACCTTTGGACCAGGTCCTGTAGGAGGCGGAGCTTTGGTCTGACCATGCCCAGTCTCCTCGTCTCAGACCCAGCCAGGCGTTTGCAGCAGTACTGACCTGAACTGAGACTGACACAGACCTGACCCCAGAGTTACTGACACTGACGGCGGCAACGTCCTTCAACGCATTCGCCAAGTTCCAGGTCCCTGAGGTTCCTGTGGTTCCTGAGGTTCCTGTGGCCCCTGAGGTTCCTGTGGCCCCTGAGGTTCCTGAGGTTCCTGTGGTTCCTGAGGTTCCTGTGGCCCCTGAGATTCCTGTGGCCCCTGAGGTTCCTGTGGCCCCTGTGGTGTCTGTGGCCCCTGAGGTTCCTGTGGCCCCTGAGGTGTCTGTGGCCCCTGTGGTTCCTGTGGTTCCTGTGGTTCCTGTGGCCCCTGTGGTTCCTGTGGCCCCTGTGGTTCCTGTGGCCCCTGAGGTTCCTGTGGCCCCTGAGGTGTCTGTGGCCCCTGAGGTTCCTGTGGCCCCTGAGGTTCCCCCAGGCCCCGCCCCCCCCTGCAGCAGCAGCTCCCTGATCTCTTGGTCGTCTTTGTTGCTGAGGACGTTGCTGAGCTGAGAGTTTGTGGAGCTGCAGAGTTTCTGAGCTTCAGGCCAGGTCTGAGTTTGATTCATCAGGACATGTTTCTGAGTCTGAGCTGAGAAACAAACAAACAAACAAACAAACAAACAAACAAACATCAACAAACAAAAACAAACAAACATCAACAAACAAACACAAACATCAACAGACAAACAAACAAACATCAACAAACAAACAAACAAACAAACAAACAAACATCAACAAACAAACAAACAAACATCAACAAACAAACAAACACAAACATCAACAAACAAACAAACAAACATCAACAAACAAACAAACACAAACATCAACAAACAAACAAACAAACATCAACAAACAAAAACAAACAAACATCAACAAACACAAACATTAACAAAAAGACAAAAACAAACATCAACAAACAAACACAAACATCAACAAACAGACAAACAAACAAACATCAACAAACAAAAACAAACAAACATCAACAAACAAACAAACACAAACATCAACAAACAGACAAACAAACACAAACATTAACAAAAAGACAAAAACAAACATCAACAAACAAACACAAACATCAACAAACAAACAAAAAAACACAAACAGAAGCGTCAGAGTCACCTGGAGACCTGCAGCTTTAAATATGACATCATCACCTCCAGCTGAACAGCGCCCCCCCCCCCCAGGATTACCTGTAGGACTCACCGTTGTAGCAGAGAACTGCATTCTGGGAGTTGCAGTCTTTGGCAGACCAGCCGTCCAGACTCAGGGTGACACAGTCTCCAGACCCCGGTTCATTCAGGGACCAGTCAGTGAAAGAGTTCCTGCTCAGGTCCTGGTTCCCTGGAGACCAGCTCCAGCTGTTCCTGTTCAGACCGATCCAAACGGTCCCTGAGCTCAACAGCGCCCCCACTTCTAGGTTTTCCGCTCTGTCCTGGATGGTGGCAAGATCAGTGAACTGGTCCCTGCAGACGGTCTGAGCCTCGGTCCAGGTCTTTGGTTCAGGGACCAGTTTGAACCGTGTGACACCAACAGAGGGAGGAACCAACAGACCTGAGAGACAGCGCACTCTAGTGGACACTCAGGGAACTGCAGGTTATTTAACATGGAGCTCTATGGGACTGACTCACTGCTGGAGACAGACTCTAGTGGACACTCAGGGAACTGCAGGTTATTTAACATGGAGCTCTATGGGACTGACTCACTGCTGGAGACAGACTCTAGTGGACACTCAGGGAACTGCAGGTTATTTAACATGGAGCTCTATGGGACTGACTCACTGCTAGAGACAGACTCTAGTGGACACTCAGGGAACTGCAGCTTATTTAACATGGAGCTGATAAAGTTTTATCGTTTACTCACCTGACAGCAGCAGAAAGATTAAACGTCCTGTAACCATGGTGACCAGCGAAAAACCTGTGAGGACATCATAATGACATCATAATGACATGACTCCGTAGTAGAAGAGTGCAGCTAAATGTTGTTCATCAACAAGAATGTGAAAGAATTCCAGCTCCAAAACTTCAACAATTAGTTTCCTCAGTTCACAAACACTGAACCAGTTAAAGGAAAGAGGAGGAAACAGAGGAAACATCAACCTGAACAAACTTTTAGGAACAATTAAAACATTAAATTTACATTTTTCACAGCGTCCTAACTTCACTTGAACTTGTTGTTTGTAAACTGAGAATATTAAAGATGTTATATTGCAGGTGAGACGTGAACTTACCTGTTCACAGCAGCTTCAGTCTGTCACAGTTTCACCTGTTCACCTGTTCACCTGTTCACCTGTTCACCTGTCTGCTTTATAACCCTCTAAGCCCCGCCCATCACCTGAGGATCCATCATTCTGATTAATGACCATGATTTTACCTTTATTCAAACCTGATCACCTGCTGGAGCTCGTTAACCAAAACTCACCTGGATCAGAGACGCTCAGGTGAAACAGCTGCTGCTGTCATGGTTAGTTTTTATTTCCCTGATTTACCTGAAACGCTCCTGAACCCGCTCGCTCGCTCGCTCGCTCTCTCTCTCTCTCTCTCTCTCTCTCTCTCTCTCTCTTATTTGACTTAAACGCTCGTTACTGTCCCTTTAATGAACTTTAACAAATCAAACCTGCTTCAGCTTCATTTGACATGTAAACGACTCAACAATAAAACTGTGTTTGATGCTTTAATGCTCCTTCGTTCACTAAGATATAAAACATGACATTAAGGTTTATAAGTGAACATGTGTTAATATTTCAAACTTTTCAACATTTATATTTAACCCAAAATAATTATATTCATATTTAACCCTCTGATGAATCATGAATTATTAAAGTCAGTGTCTGGATTTTTCCTTTGAGTGTTTTTATTTGTCTTAAAACATGAAAAAAAGTTTAACATTTTTTTCTTCAAATATTTGTAACAGAACATTCAACATAAAAAAGAGTGAAATTAATGTCAACATAACTATTTTTTTGTTTGACTTCCTTTCTTTTTTTTTTTTTTTGTTAATTTCATGAATAATCTTTTTTTAATGATTTGCGAAACATTTTAACTCTTTCATCCATTTTAACACTGAATAATTTATAGTTATTACGCTGTTTTACCCTCAAATGTTTGTCTATAACTTTTTTTTTTTAAATATATATGTTTGGAAAAAGAATCGAAAACATTTTTTCGGGCCCTAAGAAGAATAAAAATATCCTGACACAGACTAATATGAATTTCCACCACATGAACCATTGAATTTAGGAGTAAATAAGTTTTAAACAGGTGTTTACTGTAGTGACCACTATGACCACAGGGTTAATATTTAATATAAAACATTTATTTTCTATGTAAACGTTTGAAAGTTGATATTTATAATTATTTTTAGATTTATTGTCAAAGTTTGTATCGATCAGTGAAAGTTTATAATTTTATCAAACAAGTAAATTTGAAAAACTGAGACATTTATTCATTTATTTATTATTTATTGTATGTGTCCAGCAGGGGGCGGTAACACACTCACACACACACACACACACACACACACACACACACACACACACACACACTCACACACTCACGCTCACACACTCACACACACACACACACACACACACTCACACACACACACTTCGGGATGAAGCGGTGCATTGTGGGAAACGGAGTAACGGTCCGTGTGGAGGAAGAGAAACTGAAGAAAGTTTGAAGAGAGAAAAGTTTTTGTTTTTAAACTCAGTGAAGTCGGTTCAGGCTCAGATCTTTACTGGATCAGGACCCGGACTCAGACCCGGACTCAGACCCGGACTCAGACCCAGACTCAGACCCGGGTCTGGAGCTGGAGCCTCCGCGGGACTGAAGCGTCTGTGACCGGGAAACGAGGAGTTTGGTCCGGTCAGTTTGTTCCAGGAGGAGCCGATAACAGCGAAGGTGAAACACACACACACACAGATTTAAACACACACACACACACACACACACACACACACTTGTAAACACACTAAAACACACAGTTTGGATGAGTGTGATTTATCTGAATGATTTTAAAATAATCCAACTGTGATTTTTATTTCCCATATTCTGATTTATTTGTGTGATTATTTCTAGTTTCCTTCTTCTGTGTTTTTAATCAAACTCATTTTGAACATGAACAGTTTCATTAATTACAGCACAACAACAACAACCCACTACCACTACAACTGGGACTGATTTATACACATTTAAACACTTTTACCTTCTTTTTTCACACTTTTGGAACATAAAAAAAAAAAAAACCTTCTCACTATTTTACAGGTTCACTCACAATTTTCTTGACTACTTTTGTTGTTTTTTTTGGACAATTTTTTGCAACAAACTGACTATTTTCCAAGTCTAATCCCATTGATTATGGGTATTTTTACCACTTTTCACTGTTTTCATCACTTTTTAAAATATTTTTGATTCTTTCTGAATTTTTAGAAAGTTTCCTCCAAATTTTTCTTGCAATTGTTTTGTCCACTTTAGTCACTTTTCACTCTTTTTTTAACACTTTTGGAAACTTTTTGCTGCTTTTTGAGTTTTATCCCAGCTGTCTTGCTTTTGTTTTACTCTGGCAATTTTTCACTGTTTTTGGTCATTTCTGAATTTTTCTGAAGTTTTCTTTTAAATTTTTTGCCAATTTTTGACATTTTTGGACCATTTTTGCAACAAACTGACTACTTTTCAAGTTTAAGCCAAACTTTCTTTGCATTTTTGTTGACATTGGCCATTTTTACCACTTCTCTGTTTTTGTCCATTTTTTGACATTTTTGCGACTTTCCCACAAAATTTTTCTCGCAAATTTTTGTTGCTTTTTTCTGTCACTTTTCAACCACTTTTTGCTACTTTTTGAGTATTTCCAGGCTTTATTCCAATTTAAATGCCAATTTTTCCCTTTTCAAACTAAGTTTTATTTCTCCTTTTTGCTGTTTTTGGCTCATTTCTCCACTTGTATAGTTTCTTTTGTAAAGGTAGTTTTTAACAGTTTGTCTCTTTGGTTGAGTAACTCTGGTGTAGAACAGAAAACATCTGCTGTAAAAACTGAAGCTGATATTTTCACACATTTAAAGAAACATTTCTCTGTTTGACATTAGAAAATTACAGCTCAGAGAAACGAACTTTGACACAGAAACTATACAAGTGGAGAAAAAAGGAAAAAACAACAAGAAGAAGAAATAAAAATAAGTTTAAGGAGGAAAAAGTGACAAGTAAATCCTGAGAAAACCTGGAAAATAGTGAGAAAGATAAAAATGTCTTGAGTTGCAAAAATGATTTTAGGTTTTAAACAGAATTTAACTTTAATCACAGAAAAATGTCACAGTGAGTTTGACAGAAAGAGATAAATGTGTAAAACATCAGAGGATTAAATAATTAAAGCTGCAGCAGTTTCTCACCTGAGCAGCTGCTGAGTCATGTTTCACCAACAGGTAAAAGTTTAATGTGTCAGGGCAGAGATTTCAAAATAAGAGACAGAAAAGAATCAGGACAGTTTTAATGTGTCAGGGCAGAGATTTCAAAATAAGAGAAAAGAATCAGGACAGTTTTAATGTGTCAGGGCAGAGATTTCAAAATAAGAGAAAAGAATCAGGACAGTTTTAATGTGTCAGGGCAGAGATTTCAAAATAAGAGAAAAGAATCAGGACAGTTTTAATGTGTCAGGGCAGGAACAGAGATTTCAAAATAAGAGACAGAAAAGAATCAGGTCGGTTTTAATGGAGAAAATAGTTTCATTGTTTTTTTAATGTTTTCAGATTCTCAAACTTTTATCTGGAAAAACTTGACAAGAAGCCAAAGACCTGCTCTGTCCTCCTGCAGAACGCCTCCTCCTGCTCCTCCTCCTGCTCCTCCTCCTGCTCCTCCTCCTCCATGGAGACGCTGACGGGTCCAGGACACACATTCAGACAGAAGGTAACAAACTGTGGTTGGGGGACCCTCAGGGGCCGCCAGGCGCCTGAACAGGGACCAAAAAAATAACCATCAACCTCAGATTAAAACACTTCAACCCTCTGCTCCTCCTCCTGCTGCTCCTCCTGCTCCTCCTCTCTGTCTCCTCCTCTCTGTCTCCTCCTCTCTGCGTCTCCTCCTCAGTGCTCCAGCTGTGATGGCGCCGTGGCGTGCAGCTGGTGCGTGGATTGTCATGAGGCGCTGTGTGACGACTGTTTGGCGGCTCATCGCAGAGTCACAGTCACCAGGTCACACCGGATCCTGGACCGACCTCCTGAAGGTCAGAGGTCAAACTGAGGTCACATCTAAAGTTAAACTGAGGTCACACTGAGGTCACACTGAGGTCACACTGAGGTCACACTGAGGTCACACTGAGGTCACGTTGTCAGGTTTAAAGCAAACTAAAACATCAGAAAAGAGACACACATGAGGCAAAGAACAGAATTTTAGTTTAACTTGCAGCAGAAAACACAGATGAGCTCAGTTACAGATCTTCTCCTCTCTGAGTCACACTCTGCCCACCCTCATCTTATCATCCCTCAGGAGGCCACAGCTACATGTTATTCATGTCTGAGGGGATGGGGGAGCTTCACACCATGAGGTTTTTCACAAAGTATGAGTGTGTGTGTGTGTGTGTGTGTGTGTGTATAAAGTCCAGCAAATGAGTACAATGAGTGTCCAGTATCCTCCCATCTTCAAACCGACCTTGACTATAATTTACTCCCACAGTCCTGACAATGATGCAGCTGCTTGTTCAAACAGCTGTGACGTCTCTGAGTCCTGCTCATCAGTGAGATACAGAAACTATGAGCTTCACAGAAACTAGAGGAAAGTACAGAAGGAAGATCAGAATATGAAACTCTGGATAAATATCAGCAAATATGGGATAACTTATGTACATTTACTCTAACACACGTCTAAAGTTAGTCTGAGGTCACACTGAGGTCACACTGAGGTCACACTGAGGTCACACTGAGGTCAAACTGAGGTCACACTGAGGTCACACTGAGGTCACACTGAGGTCAAACTGAGGTCACACTGAGGTCACACTGAGGTCATATCTAAAGTCACACCTAGGTCACACTGAGGTCACACTGAGGTCACACTGAGGTCACATCTAAAGTTAAACTGAGGTCACACTGAGGTCACATTGAGGTCACACTGAGGTCAAACTGAGGTCACACTGAGGTCACATCTAAAGTTAAACTGAGGTCAAACTGAGGTCACAATGAGGTCAGAGTTCATGTCTCTGTCTAAGTTTGAGTGTAAATAAAGGTTTTTCCTCCGTCCGTGTCTGTGACCAGGAGCAGTTGTGACTCCGCCCACCAGGTTCTGCAGACTCCACCCGTCTGAGTCGCTCCAGCTCTACTGCTCCACCTGTATGGACTTCACCTGTAGAGACTGTCAGCTCACCACCCACAAGAACCACAGGTAAGAGGAGGGGGGGGGGGGCACACCTGCAGGAGACGCAGCAGGATACAATCTGATCATTAACTACACACACACACACACACACACACACACACACANACCTGTGACCTGTTACCTGTTAACCTGTTACCTGTTAAACCTGTTACCTGTTAACCTGTTACCTGTGACCTGTTAACCTGTAACCTGTTAACCTGTTACCTGTTAACCTGTTACCTGTGACCTGTGACCTGTTACCTGTTAACCTGTTACCTGTTAAACCTGTTACCTGTTAACCTGTTACCTGTGACCTGTTAACCTGTAACCTGTTAACCTGTTACCTGTTAACCTGTTACCTGTGACCTGTGACCTGTTACCTGTGACCTGTGACCTGTTACCTGTTAACCTGTTACCTGTGACCTGTTACCTGTGACCTGGTAACCTGTTAACCTGTTAACCTGTGTTTCAGAGGGTGGGTGACGCTGAGAGGGATCAGCTCCGTCAGAGGATCATGAAGATGAGTCAGATGCAGAATGATCAGTTTTTGCTGTTGGAGGCGACAGAAGCAGCGAAAAACACCAATGAGCTTCAGGAGCTGCTCAGGATAGTTAAACGGGTAAGTTAACCACAACCAGGGTCACACGGGTAAGTTAACCATAACCAGGGTCACACGGGTAAGTTAACCATAACCAGGGTCACACGGGTAAGTTAACCACAACCAGGGTCACACGGGTAAGTTAACCACAACTAGGGTCACACGGGTAAGTCAACCACTAACCATAATCACACACCATTAACCTGTCACCATAAACCACAAACCACTTGCCGTCAACCACTAATGTTTAGCTGTTAACTATTGACCTTGTACCGTTAACTAATATCCAAAAACCACTCACCCCCACCCCCCCTCAGGTGCAGGGGCTGCAGCAGAGTCTCGCGGGTCAGGACCTGTCCCCCCCCCTCAGAATGTCTCAGATGAACATCAGCTCTGAACGTCCTGTTCTAGACGGCATCTTAAAATTTGGTACGTGTCAAGACTTTATCCGTCTCTCTAAGGTCAACGGGGTCACAGGGTCAGGGGGTCCTGGGGGGTTCACAGGGTCCTGGTTGGTTCAGAGGGTCCTGGTGACTTCAGAGGGTCCTTGTGGGTTCAGAGGGTCCTGGTGACTTCAGAGGGTCCTTGTGGGTTCAGAGGGTCCTTGTGGGTTTAGAGGGTCCTGGTGACTTTAGAGGGTCCTTGTGGGGTCAGAGGGTTCTGGTGGGTTCAGAGGGTCCTGGTGGGTTCAGATGGTCCTGGTTCTGGGATCAGAGGGTTCTGGGGGCTTCACAGGGTTCTGGTGGGTTCAGAGGGTCCTGGTGACTTCAGAGGGTCCTTGTGGGTTTAGAGGGTT
Organism: Thalassoma bifasciatum; assembly: GCA_008086565.1. Classification (NCBI taxonomy): domain Eukaryota; kingdom Metazoa; phylum Chordata; class Actinopteri; order Labriformes; family Labridae; genus Thalassoma; species Thalassoma bifasciatum. Next base: position 12,517 of record RPOG01006478.1, on the reverse strand, counting down.
CTGGTGGGTTCAGAGGGTCCTGGTGACTTCAGAGGGTCCTGGTGACTTCAGAGGGTCCTTGTGGGGTCAGAGGGTTCTGGTGGGTTCAGAGGGTTCTGGTGGGTTCAGATGGTCCTGGTTCTGGGATCAGAGGGTCCTGATGTGTGGTTTTTCTTTTCCAGGCTCTCTGAACGTGTCCTGGGTCCCCTTCATGGTTGAACAGTCCCTGAGCCAGAACTTCGGACAGACCTCAGACCCCAAGACTTGGCCCAGCCTGCTTCCCACTTCAAGCTCCACTTCCTGTCTTCCAGCTGCCCCCCCTCCCTCTGTCCCAGCTCTCCTGGCCCCCCCTAAGACCTCAGGCACCACTAGCACCAACCAAAAGGTGCAGCAGGAAATCAGACCTGGTCCTGCTGGTCCCTCAGTGGTCCTTCAGCCAGTCTCCCAGTCCAGCAATGTCTATCAAGTGGTCCCACTAAACCCGCAGTCTGCCCCCCCTCAGGTCCAGTCCTCCTTAATGGACCTGATCCAGAACAAGACCATGTACCAGGTGCCCTGTTTCCAGGTTCCTCTACTCCTGGGTCAGGTGCCCCCCCCCACTGCACCAGATCTCACCTGGTCTGGATCCAACAACCTCCTACAACAACAGGTCGACCCCAAGACCTTCACCCTTCTGACCCCCCCAGGGAACCAGATTCCTGTGGGACCTGCACAGCTCCAAGGACTCAGCCTGACCCCCCAGTGCCAACCCCAACCAGCCACTGTGCAAATACAGGGACAACAAACGGACCAGGGACCAGTGGAACCACCAGACCAGACAGCAATTCATCTACACTTACAGGGACAACAGTTAGACCACAGACCAGCAGACCAGGGACCAAGAGATCCACAGCCAGGGCCAGACAACAGACCTGTAGACCACAGACCTGTAGACCAAAGACCTGTAAACGACCGACCTGTAGACCAGAGACTTGTAGACCAGAGACCTGTAGACCAGAGACCTGTAGCCCATAGACCAGTCCCTCAGCAATATCAGAGGCAGCAACCAGACCGTAGTCCAGCCAACCAAAGACCAGCAGCCGATAAAACTGTAGACCAGAGCCCTGTAGACTATAGACCTGTAGACCGTAGACCTGTAGACCCCAGACCTTTAGGCAACAGATCAGCAGACCACAGACCAGCAGACCAAAGACATGTAGACCATAGACCTGTAGACCATAGACCCGCAGACCAAAGACCTGTAGACCGTAGACCAGCAGACCATAGACCAGCAGACCAAAGACATGTAGACCATAGACCTGTAGACCATAGACCCGCAGACCAGAGACCTGTCGACCACAGACCAGCAGAATGCCATTTATCAATTGTTGCCCAGGATCAACCTGACCAGAAACCAGAGCCAGTCAAGATTCAAGCCCAAGACCACCAATCAAACTTTGGGGGTCCCTCTGCTGATTCTCTGTCTGAGCACCACAGAACCATCCTTCAGCATCATCCCCTGCTGGCCCAGCAGCTGCTGCAGCAGAGGGTACCAGACCCCCAACTGAGGACCAGAGAGACCCAGCTGTACCCAGGCCCTGAACCAGACCAGGACCTGGCCCCTTACCCAAACCAGGACCTGGCTCCTGACCCAGATCTGGCTCCTGACCCAAACCAGGACCTGGCTCCTGACCCAGATCAGGACCTGGCTCCTTACTCAGACCAGGACCTGGCTCCTGACCCTGTCCTGGCTCCTGACCCAGACCAGGACCTGGGTCCTTGCCTAGACCAGGACTTGGCTCCTGACCCAGACCAGGACCTGCTTCCTGACCCTGTCCTGGATCCTGACCCAGACCAGGACCTGCTTCCTGACCCTGTCCTGGCTCCTTTCCCAGACCAGGACCTGGCTCCTGACCCAGATCAGGACCTGGCTCCTTACTCAGACCAGGATCTGGCTCCTGACTCAGATCAGGACCTGGCTCCTTACTCAGACCAGGATCTGGCTCCTGACTCAGACCAGGACCTGGCTCCTGACCCAGACCAGGACCTGGCTCCTGACCCAGACCGTCCCCCTCGTTTGGTCTCCAGACTGAGGGGGGGTCTGAAACCCTCCTGGTCTCAGCACCTCATCTCTGACCTCCCCCCACCGCAGCTGAGTCCCGTTGTCAGGGCGATGGCGGACTCGGCCTGTGACAGCGGCGTCCAGCAGGTGGCGCCACGGCAGCGCGAGCCGTCAGAGAACGAGCCGACCTCCACCGTGAGCGAAGAACCAGAACCAGAGAGCGACTCTGAGGACGTGAACCCGGACTCCAAACTGGTCCAGTTCCAGCCCGTGGTGCCGCTGTGCCGCCTCCCCCTGGCTCCGCCCCGTCAGGGTTTCCGTCTGGTTCCGGGCGAAGCCGAGGACGAGATTTACCTGGAGGAGATGAGCGATGAGGTAAGAGGTGACATCACCTGATCCGCCGCCTCACCTGAGCCTCAGGTGGTTCCTCTGCTAACGTCCTGGTGTCCTGGTCTCAGGAGGATGAACCCGACCTCCTGGCCCCGCTGTCCCCCCCAGAGTCCCCCCCCCCCACGCTGGTCACATGCTCCGCCTGCAGCTCAGACAGCGCCGCCATCAGCTGCTGCAAGTGTGGGCGGGGCTTCCACCGAGACTGTCACCTGCCTCCAGTGGGCGCCGGCGCCCGGTGAGACGCACACACACACACACACACACACACACACACACACACTCTTTTCTTCCTGGTTCTGACCTGGTCCTGGTTCTGACCTGGTTCTGGTCCTGGTCCTGGTCCTGATCCTGGTTCTGACCTGGATCTGGTCCTGGTCCTGGTCCTGGTCCTGGTCCTGGTCCTGACCCGGTCTCTGTGTTGCAGAAGTGTGAGAGGATCCTGCTCCACCTGAAGGTCACCGGCTGCAGACGCCTGCTCCAGGTCAGAGAAACAAACTTCAGGGAAACTTTCTGTTTCAGTTCTTTCACTTTTTTAAATGTCTGATCAGTTTGAGTTCGGATCATTTTCCTGTGATGAAACATAAAGTTCTGAGTTCTGCAAACTAAGATTCCAGAAAACTAAAACAGGAGATCATGACTTCACTCAGCTTCAAACTTTTCTGTCTCTCATGGTTCGTGGTTGGTGAAGACGTTTATGAACAAACAACTGTGTTTACTCTTTTTAAATCAACAACAGAAACTTCCAGAATGAGCCTGATGAAAACTTTCCCTCCCCCAGTTCTTAACAGCGTGTATTTCCCCCTTTAACATCAGTGACAGCTTGAAGTCTTTGTGCTGGTTGTGGATGAGGGTCTTTATTTTCTCAGATGGTAAAACTGACCATTCTTCTTGGCAAAAAGCCTCCAGTTCCTGTAAATTCTTGCTCTGTCTTGCATGAACTGCAGGTTTGAGATCTCCCCAGAGTGGCTCAATGATATTGAGGTCAGGAGACTGAGATGGCCACTCCAGAACCTTCCCTTTATTCTGCTGTAGCCAATGGCAGGTCCACTTGTCCTTGTGTTTTGGATCATTGTCATGTGTGAACGTCCAAGTACGTCTCATGTGCAGCTTCTGGGCTGATGAGTGTAAATTTTCCTCCAGTATTTTCTGATAACATGCTGCATTCATCCTTCATTCATCAGTTTGGACCAAGTTTCCTGAGCCTTTGTAGCTCACACATCCCCAAAACATCAGTGATCCACCTCCGTGTTTCACAGTAGCAACGTTAACGAAGCTCAAACAAAAACATTCTGCACAGGAGGAAATGAAGATGCAGACCCCTGAAGTTCTGAGTTTCAAACCTGTGATTTGAAGTTTTACCAACTGAACTCAGAAACTTCATAAAGTGGTTTGTAAAACTTGTTGAAGCAGTTTCTAAGTTCATGGAACATTTTTTGTTAGTAAATCAAAAACCTTTCTAAGGCCAATAGTTTTAGGTTTTCATGTTTACAGTGTGGTCCAGAGGTGACCTGAGCAGATCCTGGTTCTGGTTCTGGTCCTGGTCCTGGTTCTGGTTCTGGTCCTGGTCCTGGTCCTAGTTCTGGTCCTGGTCCTTCCTGGTCCTGGTCCAGAGTCTGAGTGTTTTTCCTGTGTGTGTTCCAGATCAGCAGCGTTTGGTCTCGTCTGCAGATCATGTCTGAGCGTCTGACTCTGCGTCGCTCTCCCTCCTATGAGACGCCTGCTCAGCTTCTCTACGACGCCTGGAGACTCTTCAAAGACGCTTTACAGGTGAGAGACCTGTGGACCGGGTCACAGGTGAGAGACCTGTGGACCGGGTCACAGGGAGTCCAGGTCCTGGATCCTGGTCCAGGTCCTGGATCCTGTGCCCTTCAGTCACACTGCTCTTCTCTTCATTTTTCATAACCAATTTTTGAACATCATTAACTTCCAGATGCTTTATGTCAGACATTAAACATCCACCACATCACTTCTACACCTTCATCTACATCTGAGTGAAATTTGAGCTTTTTAGGTAAAACTTTGTAGGAGTTAGAGAGTTTTTAGTCTCAGGTGAACAAACAAAACCAGCTTCATCAGAGCTCAGTTTCCTCTTTTTAGTCAACTTTGTTCTCTTTGAGGAAAAGTTCAACAAAAATCATGAAACTGTAGTTCACAGTCACAGATTGTTTCTCTTCATGGATGTGGATGAAGATGCACAGATATAAACTTTTCTCACCAATGATGTAAATGGCTGCAGCTGCTTCCTGTGAAGTGTAAGGTGATTGGTTCCTGTAGGAGTGAGTCACAGGCCTGTTAGCCAATAAACGACCCTCTAATAGAGAAATTACACAAGACCAGTCAAGCAGGGAGCACTTGTTGTCTATCACAGGCTGTCCTGGGATGAAAACTCAACAGACAACTATGGTGTCACTTAAGTACTGATCTGATAGTTGGATGAACAGATGGTTGGATGAACAGACGGTTGGATGAACAGATGGATGGATGAACAGACGGTTGGATGAACAGACGGTTGGATGAACAGATGGTTGGATGAACTGATGGTTGGATGAACAGACGGATGGATGAACAGACGGTTGGATGAACAGATGGTTGGATGAACTGATGGTTGGATGAACAGACAGTTGGATGAACAGATGGATGAACAGATGGTTGGATGAACAGATGGATGGATGAACAGATGGTTGGATGAACAGACGGATGGATGAACAGATGGATGGATGAACAGATGGTTGGATGAACTGATGGTTGGATGAACAGACGGTTGGATGAACAGATGGATGGATGAACAGACGGTTGGATGAACAGATGGTTGGATGAACAGATGGTTGGATGAACTGATGGTTGGATGAACAGATGGTTGGATGAACTGATGGATGGATGAACAGACGGTTGGATGAACAGATGGTTGGATGAACAGATGGTTGGATGAACTGATGGTTGGATGAACAGA
>RPOG01006477.1:0-23657 GCA_008086565.1 Thalassoma bifasciatum | reverse complement strand
CTCTCTCGCTCCACCCTTCTCCACACAGCAGGTGGTGGAGGCTCATTACAGCATAATGAGAAAATCACCCCCCCATTTAATCATCAGAGGTGGATGGAGGATACGAGCAAGAAGAGGAGTTTTATGCAGCAGAAAGCAGACGACAGAGGGTGTGTGTGTGTGTGTGTGTGTGTGTGTGTGTGTGTGTGTGTGAGTGTGTGTGTGTGTGTGTGTGTCCTTGTGAGGTGTACTGATATGCAGAAACAGCCAATCTTTCATGTCTGACATTTGTTTGTCTCTTGGATTTGATCAGCCTGCAGCGTCGCCGCTCAAACGCTTCTGGCGTTTATATCTCATATTATCTGTTCCCATTAAATCAAAACCAATTTTCTCTGTCTGCGTCAAAAAAAAGACAAGAAAACAAAGAAACAGAGACATGAGGTGCTGACAGAAATCAGGGTAGAGAGTGGATTTAAAGCTGCAATCACAGAAAGGTGTACGGTCATGACTGGTTTGTTTTGAGATTGTGTTTTGCTCATGTGAAGTCAAATTTTGAGATAAAAAGTAGAAATTTGACGAAATTTCAGCGATTGCAGTCAATTTTTGAACCAAAAAATAGTCAAAATCTTGAGAAAAGTCATTACTTTGAGGTGGGGAGAAGTCAAAATGTAGTTTTTAAAGCAAAAATTCTGGGAAAATGAAGACAGAATTCCAATTTAAAAGTCAAATTTCGAGATAAAAGTTATTAATTTGAGATAATAAATACAAAATTTTGAGATATGAAAGTCAGGATTCTGTGATGATAAAATCAATATGTTGAAATAAAACGTCAAAAGTTGAGATTTTGTAATGAATTGTTAAAATTTGAGATCAAAAAGTCAAAGTAACGAGCTAAAAGTTTTTATTTTGGGAGAAATGTCAAATTTATGGAATCAAAGGTGAAAAAATTTGAGGTCAAAGGTCAAAACATTAAGAAAAAAAAATGACATTTTTTAGAAGAAAAGTCAAAATTATGACATGAATAGTCAAAATTTGGAATTACAAGTCGAAACAATGAGAAACAAAGGTGAAATTTTGACTCTTTATCTCAGAAGTTTGTCTTAATATCTGGAAAAAGATCATAATTCAGGTTTCATGGTTACATTTTTAACTTGCAGAAAAGGGATTCTGTACATTGTTTATGTTTAAATTACATAAAACGTTTACTTCAAACAGTAAAGGAGGGTTTAAAATAAGTGTTGAAGCTACTTTGAGGATCTTTTTTTGTGTTTTTAGACGATTGTTGCTTTAATATCAGAGTCACATGTTTTTCCTCCTCCCTGTCGTCGTCTCTCTCTCAGTTACGGATGTGAAACGTGTCCGTTCCCTCGCCGCTCCTTCATTCATCAGACTAATCAATGAGCTCTACAGCTGATGTATACACGATGATACTCCAGCGCTTCGTCTCCGTCTTAAAGTGATTACATTCGCTCTGATTCTGCAGACGCTGATGCTGAGTGTTTGATGACAGGACGGATAAAGACCAGAGGAAGACTTTACTTTGGATTATATCAACCACATTTTTACATCTTTATTTCTTTTTTTTTCTCCCTCTCTGAGCTGCTTTGAGAGTGGAAAATGATTTCTCTCCATCCCGCTGTGTGTCATCCTTATTTAAACCCACATCTGTCATCTCGCCCTGCTGCACCGGATCAAGTGGAAACATGCTTTTCTGCACTTTTTGGTCATGCACCGCAGCTTGAAGTGATGAAACTGGGAGATTCAGATTTGTGTCGGTAAATTACAAGTGTAAATTTCATACTTCCCTTTAAAATCTGTCTGAAACAAGACGCTTTATGTTTAGTAGCTGCAACATGAATACAGACGCCACAGTTCATCACAAGTAAAGAGTTCAACTGTAGTGGTTTCCTCAAAGACTGTTATCACAACCATGGCTGCAAAATTAATTCAAAATAAGATGAAATCACAATATTCTATACAGTTTTTGCAGTAGATTTTGTTTTCTCTACACCAGTGTTACTCAACCAATGAGACAAACTGTTAAATATTAACTTTGACAGAGAAATATACTAATAGAGGAAAGTGGAAAAACAGCAAAAAGTAGCAATAAAGACAAGTTTAAGGTGGAAGAAATGGTCAAAAAGCAGAAAAAAATTATAAGAAACTTGGCCCATGGTCAGAAAGAAGCAAAACATTCTCAAAAGGTGGCAAAAAAAAGAGTGAAAAGTGACTAAAATTGGGTAAAACATCAAAAAAATGGCAAGAAAATTTGGAGTCAGATGGTGAAAATTTGAAAAGATGGGCAGAAATTGGGGGAGAACTTGTAAAACAGTCAGAAAGAAGCAAAAAATTGTCCAAAAGTGGCAAAAAAGAGTGAAAAGTCACTAAAATAAGTACAAAATAATGAAAATGGTAAGGTAAACTTAGACACTTTATTCATCTCATGAGGTGAATGTCACAAATTTAATTCACAAGAAAAATTTTGAGAAAACTTGGGAAAAAAGTCAGACAGTAGCAAAAATGGTAAAAATTGAAAGAAAACTAGGGAAAAATGTCAAAAGGTCACAAAAAAGTGATGAAAAATATGAGTTAAAAGTGACAGAAATGACAAAAAGCAGCAAAAATTGGAAGGAAAATTGGGAGAGAACTTGGAAAATAGTTATAATTAGGCAAAAAGTGGCAAAAAGAGCATGAAAATATCAACAAAAACACATTCAGGGTGGAAAACTGTCAAAATAATTCAAAGGTGGCAAACTGTTAAAAAATACCCTTTGACACAGAAACAACCTAAGAAGGGAAAAGTGGTAAAAACAGCAAGAAGTAGCAATTAAGATAAGTTAAAGGTGGCAAAAATGGTCTTAAAGCAACAAAAGTTGATGAGAAAACTTGGGAAATGGTCAGAAATTGGCCAAAATAGCCAGAAAAGTGACATTTTCTTTTTTTTATATCCTTTTTTTGTAATTAAGAGAATGTGTAACATTCCAATTTTCTGAGACACTGAACTTTGTCTTATCTGTGAGCCATAATCAATAACATTTACAGAAAGAAAGGCTTGACATAATTCACTCCACCAACCACCAACATCATCACTCTGTCAGAGTAGAGGGACAAATATATTCTTCAGTGAAAAATAATCAGAACTTTTTCACCAATAAAAGCTCTTTGCATGTCTGTAACTGTGACTTAAACTCCACTGATGTGAAGAAAAAAAAACTGCAGTCTCGCTGAGATCCAGTCTGAATTGTCAGTTTCTTTACGTACAACATCTTTTCGGGGAGATTGTCGTTGAGGGAACCAGAGAGAAAATGTTCCTGAGCTAATCTAAGCTCAGAAACAGCTGATAAATGATGTAGCGCTTTGAAAATCCTCCCAGCGGACAAATGACCTCCAAAACGAGACGATCAAACTCAGCTTTGCTCCATCAGCTCCATAATGTTTCTCCTGTGAACCTGTTGCTCAACCTGGGAGGTTTATTGCCTCTTTAAAGCAACACTGGAGATATATAGTTGTGCTCAAAAGTTTACATACCCCAGCAGAATCTATGATTTCTGGGCCTTTTCTCTGAGAATATGAAAAATAACACAAAAACTTTTCTGTCACTCGTGGTTCGTGGTTGGGTGAAGACGTTTATTAACAAACAACTGTGTTTACTCTTTTTAAATCAAAAGTTTCATCCTCTGGTGATTTTGTCCTGATAACATGAACACAAGTCGACACAAATGGGTTTGAATAGATTCAGAGTGATGGAGGATAAAAAAATAATTGTCAAAGTTTCTGCAGGAAAAGTGAATCCAACTGTATAAAAGAGGAAAGGGATATAAAAAGATATCCAAGGAACTGAGGATGCCAATAAGCAGAGTTCAAACTCTAATGAAGAAGTGGAAAATGAGGGATTCTGTTGAAACCAAACCACGGTCAGGTAAACCAACAAACATTTCAGCTACAACTGACAGGAAAATTGTTCTGGATGCAAAGAAAAACCCACAAATAACTTTGACTCTCTGAGAGAATGTGGTCTGGCTGTTTCAAGATGTGTTACTCAACCAAAGAGACAAACTGTTAAAAACTACCTTTACAAAAGAAACTATACAAGTGGAGAAATGAGCCAAAAACAGCAAAGAGTAGAAATAAAACTTAGTTTCAGTTGGCACAAATTGCCAAAAAGCAACAAAATTCGCAAGAAAATTGGGCCAAAACCTGGAAAACACTCAGACAGTAGCAAAAATGGGTCAAAAGTGGCAAAAAAAAAAAAATAGGTGGACAGTGACCAAAATGGCACAAAAAGCAACAAAAAATGGCGAGAAAATTTGGGGAAAACTTGGAAAAAATTCAGAAAGTAGATAAAATGGTGAAAAAAATGACAAAAAAACTGTGGAATGTGGTTAAAAAAAGGCTAAAGTCAACAAAAAACAAGATAAAAGTTGGAAAATAGTCAGACGGTAACAACAAATGATCCACAAGTGGCAAAAAGAAGTGAAAAGCATCAAAAATGGACCAAAGTCAACAAAAATGGCAAGAAAATGACGAAACAACCTGGAGAGTCAAAAGGTTTCAAGATGCACAATAAGGAGGCACTTGAGGAAAAATGGGCTGAAGAAAGACATTTCTACACAAATGCCACAAAGTTTCCTGCTTACAATACGCCAAACAGCACAGAGACAAGCCTCAAAACTTCTGGAACAAAGTCATTTGGAGTGATGAGAGCAAAAGTGAACTTTTTGTCCACAACCATAAACATTGTTCCATTTGGAGAGGAGTCAACAAGGCCTATGATGAAAGGTCCACCATTCCTACTGTGAAACACGGAGGTGGATCACTGATGTTTTGGGGATGTGTGAGCTACAAAGGCTCAGGAAACTTGGTCCAAACTGATGAATGAAGGATGAGCATGTTGCAGCATGTTATCAGAAAATACTGGAGGAAAATTTACACTCATCAGCCCAGAAGCTGCACATGAGACGTACTTGGACGTTCACACATGACAATGATCCAAAACACAAGGCTGAGTGGACCTGCCATTGGCTACAGCAGGATAAAGTGAAGGTTCTGGAGTGGCCATCTCAGTCTCCTGACCTCAATATCAAGATCTCAAACCTGCAGTTCAAGAATTTACAGGAACTGGAGGCTTTTTGCCAAGAAGAATGGTCAGTTTTACCATCTGAGAAAATAAAGACCCTCATCCACAACCAGCACAAAGACTTCAAGCTGTCACTGATGTTAAAGGGGAAATACACGCTGTTAAGAACTGGGGGAGGGAAACTTTTCATCAGGGTCATTCTGGAAGTTTCTGTGTCATTATGATTTAAAAAGAGTAAACACAGTTTTTTGTTAATATGAATGAAATATTTTTTTGTGCGTTTTCATTCATATTCTCTGAGAAAAGGACAAGAAATCATAAATTCTGCCGAGGTATGTAAAGTTTTGAGCATAACTGTGTTTGTACATCTACTGTTCACATCTGTGTGTGTGTGTGTGTGTGTGTGTGTGTGTGTGTGTGTGTGTGTGTGTGTGTGTTCATGGCCATGTTGTTAAATATGAATCAGCTGCTCAATAAAACATGTTGCTGCAACTGCAAACAGCTTAAGAACACTTCTACCCGCTCTCTCTCTTTACCCCACTGTTGGCCTTCCTCGCTCGCCCGCACGCTTGCTTGCTGTATCTAAAATTGGCCAAAAGCAACTTTACAGAGCTGACATCCAAGAACGAACACACACACACACACGCACACACACACAAACACACACACACACTGTACTTACTGATGTTTTGCCGTTTGAACTGAAAACACTGGAGACGTGGACGGGGTGTGTAAAAATGACAATGCACTGTCAGAGTGTGTGGAGTGTATGTGTGTGTGCATTTGTGTGCATTTGTGTGTGTGTGTGTGTGTGTGTGTGTGTGTCCTAGTTTGCCCCATTTACCGTCCTGATAAAGGAATAACGGCTTGTGTCTGCCTGCAGCGGTAAACACACTTTGGGAAACATTATCCATCTCACTCTGGATGCTTATTGGCTATTGTGTGTGTGTTTGTGTGTGTGCATGTGTGTGTGTGTGTGTGTGTAGATGCTTATGCATGTGTGGAAGAATGTGTGTGTGTGTGTGTGTTGCCTCCAGCTGATGAATGCAGATGTATTCATGAAATGCAGTTTAGGTGATATCGCCTCACTCGCGATGGGAGAGGCCTCTCATCATTTAACAACTATACACACACAGACACACACACACACACACACACACACACACACACACTTACACATACTCACACACACACAGGAACGGTGGGTCTGTTCCCCCAAAACTGTATCCCCCTGCTCTGTGCATGCAAATCGTTCCATTTGCTGCGTTTGTCAGCTCATTCCTGTGTCTGCAGACGTGAAATAAAAGGTGATTTAAATTTCAGATTTGCTCGTTTTTGGGCTCATTGATAATTTACTGCAGAATAAATGTACAGCACAGTCTCCCTCCCTCCCTCCCTCCTTCCAGCAGCAACATCCTGCTTACTCAGGACGTGTTCAGACCACGACTTGTACATTTTTTAGAGCGTTCCCGAAGTTAAGTGGTTTTCTGAATCAGACAACCTCTCATGGAAGTTTCATTAAAGCAGAAATAAAAAGTCTGACGCGGCTCATGAGTTAGATCGTAGCATAGAGTGCTTCTTTAAACCCGTGTTCCTCATGTCTAAAAGAACAAAAACCCTCATCTGTGTTGCAAAAGCTGCATCTGTTGTCGCTGTTTTTCTCCCACAGGTGAAATCACTGAGGCCACACAGGTAAAGCATCAGCTGAGATCCAGGAATCGATGCTTTAAACTGCTCTTTGCTCCTTGTTCCTGATAAACTGCAGCACCTGACACCAGCTCTGCAGGAAACAAGAGAGAACCAGGTTTTTTTCTTACCCTCCTTCCTGTTCATGCACCGTTTATTGCATCACTGTTTTATAAAGTCACATGCAACTGATGTTTTTCTGCACAACTGTTGGATACCTTACTGTATGACAGGAGTTCCCAAACTTTTCCGCCTGTGACCCCCAAAATAGCAGCGTTAGGGACTGGTGACCCCCTGCTGTGGTACAACACTAACCAGACAATCCAAAAACAGACAAAAACCAACAAAACCCTCCCTGAGGATACTTAATTTAACTGATTGATAGAAAATTTACAGACTAATGTTCACTTTGCTGAGTTCACGGCATCAAACTTGAACAAAGAAATGTGAAAAACAGATAAAACATTTTCTGTTTGCATAATTTTATATTATCTTTCACCCCAATTTTTGCTTTTATTCTCACAATAATGGATAAAATGTTCATGAATTGTTCATAGTTTTCGATTTCGGGACACATTGTATGACCCCCTATCAATGTTTCGCGACCCCCCAAAGGGTCCCGACCCCCACTTTGGGAACCACTGCTGTATGACACAAAACTAATAATACTTTACACATTACTGCCTGACAACAGTAATATATTATATTACTAATAATATGACTTTTTAAACCCTACAAAGTTAGTGACTGAAAGTAGAAGTTCATAAAATATAAGGAAAAAATAAATAATTTGAATTACACATGTGAAGACAATAGTGTCTAGAAATATTTTTAGAGTTTTTTTTTCTTTTCATTACTTTCAGTGGTTCAAGGAACATTTCAATTTTATTTAGAAAAACAACAAATTCAGGGAGAGATTTCAGGATCCTGTTTTTGTTTGTTTGTTTTAATTTAACCTTTATTTAACCAGGAAACTCTCATTGAGATTAAGAACCTCTTTTTCAAGGGAGTCCTGGCCAAAGGGGCAGCAAAAATTTACAGTACAACATTATTTAAAATGACATACATGTTAGATAAAACATGTTAAGGAGGCCGTCTCAAGTGCTCTCAGTCTGGATTTAAAGTCATTCAATGAGATGAGTTCTGTTATTTTCCAGTCCTGTTGCAACTGGTTCAGGAAATTTTATGAAATTTGTAAAGGTATAGAAGTTTATTACAGCAAAATCTCCATATTTAATTTTTTAATCTTACACCAAAAGTTATGTTTTGAAAATAAATCTGGAACCAACTGTTTTTTGTTTTTTTTTTGCATTTGGTAGAAGTAAACAGCTCTTTCATGAGGAACTGAGAAGATTTAAAAGTTGTTTTTTTTTTGTGTCACGTCGCTTTTATCTCACATTTTTGTTGTCGTTTTGTAGTTGTGCTGATTTATTCCAGTAGGTGACGATTATTCACATAAGCCTGAGACAAACAGCATTAGTGCAGTGCATTGTGGGAAACAGTATGTCAGGTAGACTGGTCCGTTGCAGACTGAGAAATTTACCTGGATCAGTAGAAACATCTGAATTTCAGATAAATCAGCAGGAATTGCTAGGTTTGGAAAACAGCCTTTGCATAGGTCCCTCTCTGTCCTCACGTAAAAAAAAAAATATATATTTTCGACTTATTTTAACAAGAAGTACGACGGCGTATTAGGGCCACATTGAGAAAAGAAAATGAGGGGAGGAATTTTTCCCCCTCTCCCTCACCCAGTCGGTAAAGTCGAAATGTCGAGAATAAAGTCGAAATGTTGAGAATAAAGTCGAAATGTTGAAATGTCGAGAAATGTCGAGAATAAAGTCGAAATGTTGAGAATAAAGGAATAAAGTCGAAATGTCGAGAATAAAGTCGAAATGTTGAGAATAAAGTCGAAATATAATGTTGAGAATAAAGTCGAAATGTTGTGAACAAAGTTGAAATATAATGTTGAGAATAAAGTCGAAATGTCGAGAATAAAGTCGAAATGTCGAGAATAAAGTCGAAATGTTGTGAACAAAGTTGAAATATAATGTCGAGAATAAAGTCGAAATGTCGAGAATAAAGTCGAAATGTTGAGAATAAAGTTGAAATATAATGTCGAGAATTAAGTCGAAATGTTGAGAATAAAGTTAACTTTATTTGACTTTACTGACTTGATGAGGAGGAGGGGGGAAAAAAATTCCTCCCCCCATTTTTTTCCCCTCACTGTGGCCCCAATACTCCGTCGTAAAGAAGAGACTTGATTGGATTAAAAATGTCTTTTCTGAAAGTCTCTGCGCCAGGACAGGCAGCAGAAGCCTCAACAGATACAAACATCACAACTCAAAACCAGTAAATTTACAGAAGAACGACCTCAACATGAAACACCAGACGAAACATCAGGCGTCAGAGCAAAGTTCATGAAGTTTAAAGTCTTTCTGTGGGTTGTTGAGCTGGAGGGAGCAGGAAATGTGAAAGATTTCTCTCCGACCTTAAACTTCAGCCTCGCTCTCTCTCTCTCTCTCTCTCTGCTGGTTCCTCCTCAAAGAGGCCGAGCGAGGGAGCGAGCGGCGTCTCAGTGGGAACTAAAGTGATTACAGAGGAGTGTGTGGTTCAGCCCTGCTTTAATAAACCCAACCTTCCTGCTGAGTGGAGTGAGAGATGTTTCCTTTTTAATCTATGAATGATCCATAAAGTTCACAGCTATTAGAAATCTGTTGGAGGAGAAGGCGTTAATGACTTCCTCTCCTCTTTACAGCCTCCTCCTCCTCCTCCTCCTCCTCCTCCTCCTCCTCCTACACGCCGTCTGTAAAGTGAACCTGGGTCTCCGCTTCAGTCTCGTGCCCCTCCTGCTGGGTCCTGCACTTTGTCGCCGCTGTGATGTCCCAGTTTCTCGGCGTGGATCCTGAACGCCTCGTCTTATTTTATCTCATCTCAAATCCCCAGACAGGAAAAAGGTTTCAGTGAGAGTTTTTTTTTAATTCTCTGTGTGATCTTTCTGGTTTCACTGCAGCCACCTGCTGCATCAGAGTCAGACCAGACGCCTCCCGCTGAATTATTAAAGACCCGGCCTCTAAACGCTACCACTCTTCTCCCTCCCTCCCCCTCTTTCTCTCTTTCTCTTTCTGCTCGTCTCTCCATCCGTCCCGCCTCCTGCAGGCCGCCCCCTGAATTATTAACAAGCAGAACTAGCTGATGTCATTTTACTACGCTCCTTCTATTTCTGTTGCTCTTTTTTATCCCTGTTTCTGTTTCTTTACGCTCAGTTGAGCTCATTTCATTTCTCTATTTTTACCCTCCTGCTTATCTAATCCCCCTCTTTTATCTCTGAGAGTTTCAGCCAATCAGATCCATGCTTTCTGACTCCAGGTGCAGAGAAACACCATGTTTACCTGCTTCTCTCTCTCTCTCTCTCTGTCTCTGTGTCTTTAATGCGTTTAAAGAGAAACACTTGGAGAAACTGAACTCTTGGTTTGGATGTTACGCAGTGATTATGTTTCTACGACTTCCCCCTTAACAAAGTCATTAACCTCTGCTAATTTAAATCAATTACAGCCTCTTGTGTGTCGCACGGTTTAATCTGCAGTTACAGTCGCTCTGTGTGTGTGTGTGTGTGTGTGTGTGTGTGTGTCAACAACACAAGCTCTTCAACTTCAGTTCACACACTTGACCTTAGAGGATGTAAAGCTCTTTTGTTGTCAGAGGCAGAAACGGCAGCTTTATCAGGCAAAGTGAGACAACAACGGCTGACGTTGTTATGGAAACGTCTTAAAGGAATAGTGTGACTATAATTCTGTCATAATTTTGACTTTTCATCTGAAAATTGCAACTTTTTATGTCATACTTTTGAGTTTTGTCCCAAAATTTAAACCATTCATATCATAATTTGGCTTTTTATCTAAAAAAAACAACATTAAAAAAAAATATTTTGACTTTTAACGTCACATTTTAACATTTTATTTCATGTATTATAAGTTTAAGACCATGACTTCGATTTTTTTTTTATCCCAAGTTGTTACTATTTATTGCCAAATCTCAAGTTTTAACCTCATATATTTGACTTTATTCCCAAAATGTTTGACTTCTTCCCATAATCTTCACTTTTCAATCCCAAGGTCTTAACTTTTTATGTCAAAATTTTACATTTTTTCCTCATAATTTTGACTCTTTAACTCAAAATCTCATCTTTTCATCTCACAATTTGGACTATGTTCCCAAAATTTTGATCTTAACATCTTACAATTTTGATTTTTTTTGTTTAATCTCAAATTCTTATGTTACATAGACAACAAAAAGAAAAACAAACAAAAATGTTTTTCTTTTTCTGGATATCACTGTTGTGTCCAGGTAAAAGAAGACGTTTGATCATCCTTTATAAGAAAGTTTTGTGGATGAAATGAAAGTCTGGATTGAGTATTATGGGTCAGAAAAACTAAACTGAGTGGAGTCAAACAAAAGAAAATGAAAACCTACCCGTCTGTAAAACGTCGGATTTGTTTCAGGCTTCAGTCAAATTAAACTGGAAGCAGAAAAGTCTGAGTTAAACCGTCTGCAGCCTCTCTCTCTCTCTCTCTCTCTCTTTGTTGCTCTGCTTGCTCTCCGCTTACAGTGTCTTGCGTTATAAAGCCAGCGGCCGGATTCTCCCCGTTAGAGCCGCCACGCCACGCCGCACCACGGCGCGCGGCCCCAGACCAAAGGCTGAGGCCGGAGAATGAAAGAGGATTTATGATGAAGGATTCAGCCTCTTTGAGGAGGAAGAGCTCGTTTCTAACAGGCCACTGCTGTTTCTGCTCCGTGTCGTCTTTGTGTTCTGCTCATTTAGTCACTGCCTTTCAGGCTTTTATGGACTCACAACTCACATTTACTGCTGATCGCAGATTGGATGTGACCACTGAGTAGAAAGGAGAGCGAACACCAGAGAAGAATATTTGCTTCACTTGTTTTTTGCTGGTTTTTATGGCGTATGGTGTTTAATTTACCGGACCAGACACTGATTTCTGTCCCAGTGTAAATCCTCCAGAGTCCTGTCTGGGTTTAGTTCTTACTTTAAGGATCTTTAAACATCCATAACCCTCTTTATTCTTCCTTACATACTTGTCTTGGGTTGATTAACATGCACAGAGTAATTATGTCGACACAGCATTTCAACATATCAACCTCTGATCTGCAAATTCAGATCTTTTTCTTGCAAAATGCTATTTGTTAAGATACTCTGATTATAGACTGTTTCTTTGTTAATTGTTTTCAAAACCTATTCAGTATGAGTGCCTTGCAAAGTGAAAACAGAAAGCTTTCCTCTACGTCAGTGATTCCCAACCTGTGGGTCGTGGACCCCTGGTGGGCCTCAAAGGTATAACAAGTGGGCCGCGAAATCATTTCCAAAAAAGTATATTATTGGATAGATACAAGGTAAAAATAAATAAATTAAGATACAAATATGCATAATAATGTTTAAAATGTTAAACTCGGTTAAGTTTTAAAGGAAGTTAAAACAGTTGAGATATTCATATGTGAAAAAAAAACTCCCATAGGAAGGCATATTATTGCCCTGTGGGTAGCATGACCTGAAAAATAACAACAACCTGAAATGTGCTTAAAAAAAAAATGCAAGAAGATCCCACATTTTCAAAAATTGTTGAAAATGTAACAGAGGTGCTGAGCTTGAAATGTAAAAAAAAAAAAAAAAAAGAATAACGTAAAACCCAAAATATAACAACTGCATCAGAATGTAACATGTAAAAAACTTTTAACGGCTTAACATCTGTTACATTTTTGACCACTTATCACATTTTGGGTTTTATTTCTTTTTTTTTTGGTGACATTTTGGGTCATTGTTACGAATGGGGTTCCAAAAAAACAATATATAGCAGCCGTACTTATCGGGTTAGAGGTGGGCCTCAGTTATTTTTGAGCTTTAAAAGTGGGCCAAGGAAAAGGTTGGGAACCACTGCCCTACGTTTTCTAGATCATTTTGCAGATCGAAGGCTTTGCGATTAGCCTTCAAATTTTCTCAGATTTTCATAGAACAAGACTGTACAATGCAGAATGTTCAGGAGAATCACGCTTGTATTTGTCACAGCTCTGACAGTGACCCTTTATGAAATATAAAATATCTTTGATGAGTTTTTGAATGGATGTCAATGGGAGATTTCTGCAGTTCCACCTAAAGCTGCTCCAACTTTGAGACCCTACAGATTTTGTAAACTTCCACTCTAAGATTTCATTCTTGCTTCAAAATATTCACCAATCTTCCCAAGTTTTTAAATACCTTCAGCTTTCTGCTATCGTCTACAGTTTTTGAGAAATCACTGTTTAAGCAACAACACATTTTCCAGTTTTCGCTCCTCTGAGAACGTGATGGCAGCAGCCAGCCGACAGAGAAGAGATCTCACAGAAAACTGCCACAAAATCCTAAAACTTCACTCCACAGACATGATTCATACATCAAAGTTGAGGGAAAACTTCTCCTTTTTCACTTGATATTCTTTATAAATCAAAGAAAGGGACATTTTTGGCTCAGGGAGCTTCAGGGCAACAAGTGTGACAAAAACTGCTCCATCCGTGCTCGTATTAAAATTAAGTCACAGAGAAGTGATTGATCGTCTTTTAGCTTTTTTTCATCTCGCTGTGGTGTCGCTATTTTGAATATTACAAACATAAAAGACACAGCCTTGTGTTCTTTAGAGCCTCACGATGCTCACTGTGCTATTGTATTTTTGATAGCTATCACGGTGTTGGCACAGCAGCCGCTGTTTCAAGAACTTGTACTGGCTTTGTTACTGAGTGTCTTTTATTCCTAAACTTCTTCATTTTAGCGGAGTAGGTGACCATTAGAGCATCTCTCTGTAAAATTTCTCCATTTTCAGCTTAATTTCACTGATTGAAACAATTTCTATTTCACTTGTTCAATATTTTCAGCTTTACTTCACTGCTTTCTGCTATTTTTATTACAAATGAGCAATATTTTCAGCTTTGTTTGACTGCTTTTATTCATTTTTACTTTGTAGGATCTGCATTTTCAGCTGTTTCACTGCCTTTTGCAGTTTTTATTTCACAGATTAAACATTTCCAGCTTTGTTTCACAGCTTTTAGCAAATCCTTTTCTCATTTCTCTCATTCATTGTCAGCATTTCAGTGCATTTGCTGCAAGTAAATGCATTTTTTCTGGTTCTTTCTTTCATCCTTCTGATCACACCTGCTCTTCCTCAGAGGTTTTTTTGAGTCTTTTCTTTTCCAAACATCATTTTGAGTGGATTTGTCTTCCTTCCGTTGCTCTTTATGAAATAAAAACCTGATTCTGTGGTTTCATGTTGGCATCCTGTTTCCCTGCGTCTCATCCGTGTCTCGCCTCAGCAGCAGGTGTGAACAGAAGGCGTGTGGCGACGTGACGTGGAGACCGAGAGCCCGTTTGATTGCTAATAAAGAGCTTCAGTCGAGGAGGTGAAGGGGTGTCAAGGATGAAGCGGCGCCGTGGACCTGAGAGATTTCATCACGGCGCCGACATGAAGGAAAAGAAATGGGAAAATCGTCCCTTCATGCTACGATACTTCGGTTTCTATTTCATCAAACCCTCACAGAGATGGAGGTGATTTTCTTCTCACTTAAACAATATCTGAGCTTCACTGCTCGTCTTAGAGACTCCAGCTTTAAAGAGGAGTTAACCTGACTCTCTGCTCTCTTTTTCCAGCGTCATGCACACAATCAGAGACAGAGTAACAGAGCTGTGATGGGAATCATACAACATGGGGATTAAAGGGTCAATAACTTGTGTTTTTAATTACTTATCGATTCATCCTTAACTAATACTCGTCCCCAGTGGAGAGCAAAGGGAAACAAATGTGGGCTGAAGATTGGCCTCACATGAATCAGCTGACTCTGAGGAGATATTAGTTTACAGGCGCGTGATTGGACGACTTTCTGCAGGACTGAAAATAAAACTGTTGAAGATTTATTGTCAGGTTTGAAGAATCTTAAAGATGAAGATTTACTGCTCAGAGCATTTAACCCTTGACACCAAAACAAACCAACACTCCTTTGCTTTCCACTCGACTGCAACCGTCGTAAATTTGAATAAACATCTCTTTATCTGCAAACTGAAGCCAATGATATGAATATCTCTGACAGAGCGAGGTTAAAAACTACTTGAAAGAAATTATAAAAGTGACAACTTAATTTCCAAGTGCACTTCTCTTAAAGCTTTTAACTTCTGCCCTGAACCGCCCGGAGGAAGAGCGCAGCACTCTCTTTCAGTCAGCATCCCTGTTCTTTAATAATTTGCATAAAGAGTTGCAGAGGAGAGTTTTTAGACTTTAATGACATAAATCTGCTGCAGAGTTTTGCCAAAGGCTTGCTGCAGCCTGTAAACAGATCTGTGAGAACATTTTATCCTCACAGAGAGAGAGAGAGAGGTTTGCCACGAAGCTAAATGTGACGACTCTTTACGTCTCAGACTTAATGAGAGAAGCAGTGTCAACATTTGGCTTTGAAACAACATGATACACAGAAGTTTTGGCACAGTAACGGAAATATTACAACAGCTTTCTGTCCCAAAAACCAGCCATTACGGTCGTCTGCTGTGATTAAACAGACGCCCGCAGAGCTCGGAGTCGCTGAGGGGACTTCAAACGCTGCAGCCGCCGCCGCCGCTGCGATTCAAACGCAGCCAGAGAAAACGCTCTGGACCACACCACAAAGGAATCCTTATCATCCCACTACGCCATTATCATTCAGCGCCCGCTACGAGAAATGAATAAAATGAAAGTACAAAGAATTTGAAGTCAAAGCGAAGAAAAAAGCGTCTCAAAGAGGCCGGATTAAGACGAGGGTCGGCGCCGGTCAGGACTGAACAGAGGCTCCTGGGAGGTTTTTGGTCACGGCAGCGTTTTTACGGATTCCTCTGCACCTCCACGGGCCGCCGCCATACATCACCGCCGTTTGACAATATGGATGAGGAGGGAAATAAAAAGAGAGGGGTTCACACACACGGATCCACGGATCAATAATCTTAGAGGAAGACGATTCAGAGAGATGAAGAGCGAGAGAAAGTCGATGGAATAAAAAAGCAAAGAAGGAAAAACAAAGCTCTGTTTCTTTTTCATGTTACAGCCGATGATAACAAACCAGACGTGAACCTTCAGGAGAAATGACAATCTGATATCTAAGGAGAAAATCTGTTTTTAAAACCTAGAAGGAGCATTACAGAACTTTTATTTCTGTTTTAAAAGGACAAATATGTTTCACTGAGTTCACAAACACACGATTAAATCCATTATTGTCTTTTTCTGAATAAGAAAATCACAAACAAACAAAAAAAGAAACAAGAAACTATTCACATGTTTAGATACTTCTCAAAAAATTATAACATGATGAAAAAGTTCAAAAGATTTTCGTCGCTTACTTTTTAGTCAAGCTTTAATTGCTTTAAGATAATGAAACCCCAAAATTCAGTGTCTCAGAAAATTAAGATATTATATTAATAAAAATTATAATTTGAGGCGAAATATCAGGACTCTGGAAAGTTTTGTTGCTTTCTGACTGTATTCCAATTTTTCCCCATTTTTTTGACCCATTTTTGCTGCTTTTTGACCATTTTTACCACCTTGTACTTATTTTTGTTACCACTTTTGGACCAGTTTTTGCAAATTTCTGATTATTTCCCAAGTATACTCTCATTTTTCTTTCCAAATTTTGCTGCTTGTTTGCCATTTTCAAAATTTTGAACTTATATTTTTGACTGCTTTGGAGCCATTGTTGGTACTTTTTGATACTTTTTCAAGTTTTCTTCCAATTTTTGTCCATTTTTTTCCACCTTTCACCATTTTTGCTACTGACTGATTTGTTTCTAAGTTTTCTCTGATTTTTTTTTTTGTGAGTTAAATCTGTGAATTTACACTCGTGGGCTGAATAAAGTATCTTATCATACCTTGCCATGTGTCACTCTTCACTCTTCTTTTGCCACTTTCGGACAATTTGTTTCTACTTTCTGACCTTTTTCTGAGTTTTCTCCCCATTTTCACCCATTTTTGTCACTTTTCACCATTAAATCTAATGTCACAAAAGGCTACACGTTGATTCTGTCTCTTTGTCGTTAATATCTCTGCGTTTACATCAGGGAACCCTTAACACCAACAAACAGTCCTGGTAAAGGTTTTTCATCCCTCTTAGTGAAATAGATCTGATTTCTTTCACTTTTACTGGGTGAAGTTTGGACTAAGTGACCACATTCTGGAAAATCTGAGCGACAATATGTTGAAAAATCTGAGTTGTAAGTCTGTAATTTCACATCACCTCACCTTGTTTCACCTCTTTTGTTCAGACATCCTTCCCTCCTACACCACATTGTCTCCCTCCATCCCTCCCTTTGTTTCTCTGTTATCTCCCCTCCCCCCTCCCTCCCTCCCCCGGCTCCTCTCGGGCTCCGTCGTGTTGCGAGTTGAAAGTAAAGCCATCAGGCGGTGACTCATCCTCCTGCTGTGGGACAGGGACACGGTTCATCCTTTCAGGGTTTGAGGATGAGATCTGTCTGCTGTAAATGTTTGATTAAGGCCTCTGTTTCTCTGCTGGAAGTCAAACCTCAGCTGAGAGCGCCGCCGCCTCCTCCGAGAGCAGCCGGTCAGAGTGCAGGCGTCAGCATTTTTAACGAGGCTAAATTTAATGTTACACCAATGATCTACTCCTCAGACGTGACTCAGGTCTCACAGGTTCAGGAGGAAACAAACGTGTTGTTTGGATCAGTGGTTTGAGCTGTGACCTCATTTTGACATCACAAATTTCAGGAGATATTTAAAATTCAAAAACTTCATCCTCACCAGGGGGCCTACATTTCCTTTCAGTAAATGCTGGATGTTGAAATGCTGAGCCCTATTTCATCATTGAGCACTTCCTTGCAGCAAATCCTCACTGTTGTAATGCTGAGCCACAACCCTGACCTTAACATCTCCATTGCTCCATTGGAGCAGAGCTGAACAGAATGACATGCATCAGTCCAATTTATTAACTCCAAAAAAACATTTTCAAAAGGATCTGGACCCAGTCCAAGCACTTGAGTACCTGCCAGACTTGGCTGCTCAGCATTTTGACACAATTAAAGGCACATGGAGCAGTACAAAATATGAACAACTGTAGACAAATATAAGAAAAAAACAGTGCTAAGTTCATTATTGCACTGTACATTCAGTCTACTGCTTAAAATGTAAAAATCCAGCAAAATAAGATAGTTAACTAGAGGAGGGGCCTGCATGTCCCCGCAGCAAATGCAGGATGTTGAAATGCTGAGCATCACATTTCAACATTCTCTCTTTTCCTTGCAGGAAAAGCTCAGTTTCTAAATGCTTCAGTATGCCACTAATACTGAAATACCTATTAATCAAATACTTAGAATACTAAAGCACTAAACAATGAAATAATATAATTCATAATAGTAAATTGCTAACAAAATACTAAAACATAAATGATAAACATATATGATACAGTTTTTCCAGTTTTCTTGTGTGTGTTTCAATCGTAAAAAGCATTATAGTGATAACTACTGACACCTACTCAACATTTCCAGGGACCCTGTTTGGATTCCAGGCGACCTCATGTGGGGTCGCAGCCCTAAGGTTGAGAAACACTGGTTTAAATGACATCAGGTCCCATTCAACTGCAGCTTTCTCCTTTAGTAAAGAAACAGTGTCGTTCTGCTGCAGCTCCACAAAGAGAAAGGTTTAATATTTAATACTTGAATGACTCGACTGTATAATCTCATTCCAACTCGTCTCTGAGGAGCAGTAAAGTCTGATGTGATCTCACATTTCAGGGACTGTAATAAGCCAGAGAGACGATGAATTAAGATGTTTTAAAACCGCAAAATCGCAAAAGAATTTCTCCAAATCTGAGCAAAACTATTCTGAGTTTTAGCCGCTTAGTAATACCTTGATGTGACGACCTATAACGGAGGAAATTTATCATTTCTCTAAGGTTGTAATTCTTTCTGAAACAGCTGCTCTGAGCGAGGTGTCAAACAATTAACACCAAGCTGCTAAAACAGACAGATTTTACATTTACACAGCAAAGATTCACCCAGTGTCAAATGTGAGGATTCATTTCTTGGAAGAGAACAACAGGAGAGAGACATAAGGTCATGTTTTGACCACAGGAGGCGCCAAAATCAGCACGAGTTTGAAGATCTTACGTCGTCACTTCTCACTTGATTCAAAGTTTCTGAGTTATTTTTATTCGCTGACGCAGAGCAGAAGGAAACCAAAGAGCAACGCTGAGGTGATGAATAAATGAAAACAATCTGCTGAGGGGTGAAGCCAGGAGTAAATCATTTCAAGAAACAGGAGTCTGAGCTTTCAGGTGCAAAAAGAATAAACGACTGTCACGGTTCTGCTTTCAGACAGATTCCAAACGGGGTTACGTCAACAGTGACCTCCAGGAGACACTCAGCAGCTTTCTGCAAGATGGTGCATGACTCTTTGAACATGCACAACACAGAGAAACATCATCAAACAGATGAAGGAAGATTAAAGTCAGGATTCTGAGCTCTGTTACCGTTTTAGTCAGGATGGTCTCACAGCAGTGTTGTAGTCGAGTGACTGCAGCTCCAGTCAGAGAAATACAAATCTGAGTCTGAGTCCTCAGAACCTCAGCCAAAGTCTTGGAAAAGTTCCCAAAGTATCTCCTAACTTTTAGTTTACATTATGTTCAATAAAGCCAAGACTGAGTTCAGTATCAGGAACGCTGCTGTTTGACTCCAGAGTCGGGAAAAACAATGTCACAACCACCACAAGAAAAACAACCTATTAAGCTTTTTTTCAGGGCTTTGAACCAGATTTTTTTCACAATTGGTTTGTTCCAAACAGAAGCAATATTTCAACGTTTTCAGTTTTGGGTTTCACTCTAAAATGTATGCTCCAAATCAAACAAATTAATTCCTGAACATATTAATATCATTCCATGTCAGCTATATGATTTTGATTTGGTAAGAGAAACATGGACACTTTCTAATAAGCTGTTATTTCTCACAACAAACTCTACAATTCTGCAGGGTTTGACTTTAATTCCCTGATTTATTTACAGACCAGAAGAGAAAACAAATTCATTCCTACAAACAAACTACTGCATCTTTTACACACAAGGCAAAAGACTAAATTATTTTCCACATTATATCCTGATGAAATCCAGTGCTCTCTGTGACTGAAACTTCCTCTGCCTCTTGTTTACATTTTGACTGACCTTGCCTGGTTATGCTACAGCATTGCTGGGTTTCTTTGTGTTCAAATCCTCTTTTTTTTTTAAGGTGTTGTTTTTTTAATTTGTTGTTAGATGTGTAGTTTTTATCACGGATAAGAAGAAACTTCAAGACGGAAGTTTAGACCTTCGAAAGAAAATAAAAAGATCTTCCATCGTTTTTTATGTTCTGGTTCTGCTCCAACATTCAAAATTCAAAAGTCTCTGATTCTGCTTTTTTTGTTTCTCGCAAACTGACAAAAGTTTGTAGCTCCTGGTTTGAAGTCTGAGCTCCAACACAGTTTGAGTCAAAGTGTCTGAAAGTAAATCCTGCAAACGGCCTCAGTTTTTCAGCTCTGTCTCACTCAGATGACTGAGGAGTTAAATTTAGCTCTGAGTCTTTCATGTCTTAATTTAGCTTTAATACGAACACAGATTGGACTGTTTTAAAATTCAACTCTTCCTCTGCCTTTAAACATGAGTCTCTTCAAATAAAAATTGAACATTCTGTGTGAACCTCAGAGGATGAAAAAAAAAAAAAAAATCCCTCCTGACTCCAGAGCAGCAAAAAAAAAGAGAGAGCGAGAGAGAGGAGGATTTATTTTTCCTTCAAACAACTTCACTCACTACAAACATTGTTTTATCTCCAACAGATGAGTCCGCTGTCTGGGTTTCAGGTTTTCAGAGCACACACACACACACACAAAGATGCTGCCATCAGAAAGGATGCAGCGTGTGTTTCAGTCTCCAAACAAGGAAATGAAAAGATGGAGGAGGAACGACAACTACAAGAAAGTGTAGGAATGTGTGTGTGTGTGTATTTGTGTGAGAGGCAAAACAGAAGCAGGGAAGGCCAAAGGCTTGCCTGGGGAGCAAGCCGGCAGCCAGCTGATAACACACACACACAATCAAACACTCACACACAAACATTCAGATGACAAAGCCAGTTAGTTTCACGTCTGTTTCGCGGTGCGTTATTTGTTGGACGTTCGCCGTGTTTCCAGATTATCCTCATCTACTGGCTCCTGATCTGACCCTTTACTCTGTGTGTGTGTGTGAGAGAGAGAGTTTGGCAAACATTATTATGGGTCAGTGCCTAGATTTCAATCAAGGTGTGTGTAACTATCTTCATCTAAGCCCGTGTGTGTGTGTTTACTCCGTCGAGGGAGTGAGAGATATTTTTGCGTTTCCAATCAAAGGCTGCAGACAAGAACAAAAACAAATTGTTCTGTCAACTCAGTGGGACACTACACACACACACACACACACACACACACACACACACACACTAAAACACACCATCAGTCGCCCCCACCCTCTGGATAATTGGATTTGAAATTAGAAAAAGACAACAAATTGATTATCGGAGCCATTAGCCGAGGCGCTGCGAGCTGATTGGCCGCCCGTGAGGAAGCTTTTCTCTGATAACGGAGCAGAAATCTGGATGAGGACGACTGCAGGCGTCACACACCGCTGGACTAATCCACACACACACACAAAGTTCAGATAAAGAGCAGACGACTGGAAAGCTCATCTGTCTGAGAGGTGTGTCACTCTCACCTGTGTGTGTGTGATTATCTCTCACTCTTTAGACTCTTTAATCAACTGATGTTAAAGTTTCCTGCTCCTGAAAGAAAGTCAATGACTGAAACCAGTTGTAGGTTTTGATTTGGTCGCTCACAACCTGAGCCCTGGGAGGATGAAAGATGGAGAGACACAATGATGGTCTGGAAAGAAGAGACTCAAAAAGTGGGCAAAGACACTTTAAAAATCACGATTCATCAGTGACACTTCATTTGAAAGATTAAAATCTCTAGTTTTAGAAGTGTTATAGTTTAATTTGTGGCTAAAGTCCACATCAGGCTACATGCTGAAACACTTTTTTGAGAATCAATAATTTCAAGATGCTTCATGTCAGACATAAAACATCCACCACATCACTTCTACACCTTATCATCTACATCTGGGTGAAGTTTGAGCTTTTTAGGTAAAACTTTGTAGGAGTTGTAGAGCTTTTAGTCTCAGGTGACTAAACACCTGGCAGAGTTGTACTCACTGTCCACGCGCTTGTCTGAAGACTTTGCACAAACAAAACCAGCTTCTTTAGTGCTCAGTGTCCTCTTTTTAGTCAACTTTGCTCTCTTAGTAGAAAATGTTCAACAAAAATCATCAAATTGAAGTTCACAGTCACAGATTGTCCCTCTACATGGATATGAATGAAGCCATACAACAATAAAAAGGTCTCACCAATGATCTAAATGGCTACAGCTGCTTCCTGTGAAGGGTAAGGTGATTGGTTACTGTAGGAGTGAGAGACAGGCCTGTTAGCCAATAAACGAGCCTCTAATAGAGCTATTACACAAGACCAGTCAAGCAGGAAGCACTTGTTGTCTATCACAAGCTGTCCTGGGATGAAAACTCAACTCAAAACCACGGGGTCACTTAAGTCTTGCAGCTAGAACCCTGTTGAAAACAAAGACTTGCAGCTTTGTCAGATTGACATTGAGGAGGAAATGCTCTAAGACTGTGAAGCTGCTGTTATTGATGAGAACGGACACGACAGACAGACAAACAACGGACTTTACAGGCGAAATTTCACCACTTGGAATAATTTGATGAAACAACACTTTTGATATGTTTGAACTCTGGATTCCTCTGGTGGAAATCTGGACTGTCAGGTACCAATGCATTCTTTAATTTACACACACACACACACGTAAAAGCAGCTGAACATCACCAGGGAGGAGACGTCACTCAAACGTCAGACGATGTCACGATCGATTCATGTGTCTGAGTGTCTTCACCTTCATCTCCGGTTGTCAATCATGAGAAACGGTGTGAAAAACCACCTGAGCATCCGTGTGTGTGAACATATAGAGCAGTTTGACAGGTCAGAACACATAATGGCGTTATCGAAGCCTGAGCACGGCGGTCTGATCGCACGCAGCAGGTGGGAGTCACAAAAACCTGTTACTTTATCAAACTGTTGCACAAGTCGGGCTTCAAACCTAATTATGTTCTGCTTGAGAAATACGGCTGAATGATTGGATTGCTTTTATAATTTGTTATTTCCCCACGGCCGCTCACAGGCAGATTAAAATGGATCCTTAAATTGTTTGTGAGAACAAATCAATAGCAAAAGTTAGCGTCTGGGTGAATGTTCCTGACTTCCTGCAGGGAACATTAGGTTTGGAGAGACACGGCAGATGAATGAAGACGTATTGTTTTTAAAATAGCAGCCTGACGGGAAAGGCTCTGAAACTTTATGATTTTTACTTCCATGAGATGATGCAGAGAGTCTGGAGACGAAGTTTGGATTCAGAGTGTGACTCACAGACTGCAGGAGGAGACCTCCGCTGACCGACGCCATCGGGAAAGTTTGTCCGCTCACTCCCACCAGATGGAGGCTAACCGGCCGATGCTTGGAGGTTATTTTCTCTCCCAGAAGTCTCGTTTATACAGCGATGTAGTAAAAAGAGGGCCGGTGGTTCTGCCGTCTGCCTGCTGTCTGACAGATGGCTGATGGGTAACCTGAGCGACTCCCTGGTGTCCGTCAGAGGACGCGGCGATGGTCAGTTTGGACGACTTCACTCACACACGACTGCTCAAGTTTCCGGCTGACGTCTTTGGAATCATTCGGTTAAAACAACAAAAAACAGTAAAAAATAAATAAATAAATCATCAGTTTCATCTCTGATAGTTTTGA
>RPOG01006476.1:0-23662 GCA_008086565.1 Thalassoma bifasciatum | reverse complement strand
AACCACACCCCCCACTGCAGACACAGGTACTAACCACACCCCCCACTGCAGACACAGGTACTAACCACACCCCCCACTGCAGACACAGGTACTAACCACACCCCCCACTGCAGACACAGGTACTAACCACACCCCCCACTGCAGACACAGGTACTAACCACACCCCCCACTGCAGACACAGGTACAAACACATGTCTTTACCTCAGCCTTCTCAGATCTTTGGACTTTTTCAAATATTTTTTTAAAAAGTTCATAATCAGAGTTTTTCTCTTGTTTCCTCCAACATGTGAAGAAACTCATTTATGACAGTTTCAAGATATAAAAATGAAAAACTGGGTTCTTTGAGATTTCTTTTACTCATTTGGAGTCATAATTTGGACTTTTGATCTTCTTATTTTGACTGTTTTCTCAAATGTTTTTACTTTTTTGATCCCAAAATATAGATTTTCTTATTTAAAGTTTTGTCTTCACATAAGTCCCAGTCCGTTGGGTTCAGATGAATTTCTTCTTCTTCTTTGTCTCATTTATGGCTCAGAGGAAACTAAAACCTCTGTGAAGCTCTTTGAATGTGTTTCTCTTGGTTTTTAATTGAGTTTTTGTCTCTTCAGGGCTCAGAGGAGGTGGACAGCGCCCCCGGTGGTCCTCAGGAGCGCAGCAGTCAGCTGGACACTCACACACACATGATGGAGGTTAAAGAGCTGCAGAGGAGGTGAAAACACTCAGAGCTGAGCTGCTTCAGGGTCATGTGACCTGTTTTTAGAGCATGAAGCTGTTTCAGGGTCATGTGATGTTTATTGTTTATTTGTTTATTGTCGTGTTTATTTTCTGCTCCTGTCTCAGGCTGAATGAAGAGTCTCAGCAGAGAGTCTGTGCAGAGGAGCAGCTCATGGTCCTGCAGGATCAGCTCAGACGGTAAAAGAGTTTTTTGTTTAATGACGTTTATCAGTGATAAATCTGCAGAATCAGGACTAACTGCTGGTTTGATTCCCGCTCTCAGTCAGGCCAAATGGCACTCAGGTCAGGACGGCGAGAGCTCGGAGACGGCGGTTTTCATCGAGCCGTCAGACGGAGCCGTCACTCGAGTAAGAACTCAAAAGTTTTTCTGTAAAACTCTGAGAATAAAGAGGCTGAATGTTTCTCTGACCTCCTTTCTCCTGTTTCTCCTCCTCCTGCTCCTCCTCAGACTCGTAGAGGCGGCCCTGGCGTGATGCGGATGCTGCGTGTGGCGTTCTGCTCCCGTCAGAAAACTCCTCTCCTCCTGGGTCTGTACCTGCTGCTGGTTCATGTTCTGCTGCTCATGTGTCTGAGCGGAGTCGTCTGAAAACACAGAAAAACACAGAAAAACAGAAAGAGAGAAATAATCTTTGCACTTTACAGACTCTGAGCTGCAGCGTCTTCATCCAAACAACGATGTGTTTTTGTTTTTCTGTGACTCTGAGGATTTTAAAGGGACAACACGTCATTTTATTTAAAGTCAGAGCAGATTCACCTGAAGCTTCAGATAAAAAGAGGAAAAAAAGGAAAAAGGTCAAAACAACTTTATACGTTTATTCTACATTTTTAAATCAAACTCAAACAGTTTTATCTGTTCCCCCGAAACAAAATGATTTAAAGACTTTTCTGAAGTTTCAGGATCATTTTGACTTTTTTTTCAAGATATTGACTTTCCTTCATAAAGTGACTTTTTCTGAAATATTTTTGCCTTTTTATCTCCCAATTTTGACTTTTGACTTAATTATCTCAAAATTTCAACTTTTTCATCTTGAAAAATTTGACTTTTTTTTCATAATTTTGACTATTGCTCAAATATTGATTCCTTTTTTCCCAAAATGTTGACATTTTATCTCAGTATTTTGACTTTTTATTCAAAATTTGGACTTTTTTTTCCACAGAATTCTAACTTAATCTGAAATTTTGAGTTTTTTTTCATTGTAACTTTGACCTTATCTTGAATATATTAACTTCTTTCTCATAAATTTGACTTTTTTTCCTCAAAATTTTGATTTTCGGATTTCCTATGGGCCAAAAAAATCTCAACAGCTCCAGTTTTTCACATTTATTTTTTGTAACTGGCTGAAATGAGCCTGGACAAACACGTAACGATGAGTTTATGGTTAAATATTGAGTTTTAAAGTTACTGAGGTGTAATTAGATTCAGGTCGTTTCCTCTTCCTTCGTTTTCTGAAACAAACTCACGTGAGTTAAAATATTTATCTAATCTTTCCTTAATAACCTTCAAACTGAAGTCAGTGTCTCTGTTTCTGTTTGAAGACTAAATGGTTTCAGGGTTCAGGTTTTAAATCACTGCTCTTTACTTTTATCATTATTATTAATATTAATATAATTATTATAATTATTCCAGTTAATGCACAAAACGAGCACAGTGCAATTTCTGCTCCTGCACATTCCTGTTTCTGTGAGTGAAAGATTCAATCATGTACAGATTAAAGGTGTGAAGCTGCTCACACACACACACACACACACACACACACGCTCACACACACACACACACACACACACACACACTCGCTCCGTCGTTGCTTCAGTTGCACATGTTGAGATTAAAGTTTTTTTCAGGTGAAACCTTTGATTCAGAGTTTCCTGATGATGTAGCATCGTTTGTATTAATCTCTGTTCTTTAATCTGTTTTAATCTTTAATCTCTAATCATCATGTTTGATTCTGTAAATAACTTTAATTAAAGGGCTGTAAAGAAGATTAATAAAGAAGAATAAAGAGGTTTTTGCTTTAGCTGAGAAGCTGAAATAGACAGAAATGAAAACGCTGAGTTATTTTTTCTTTCAGGTCTTTTTTTATTTTTTGGGCTCAGATTCTTTTTTATAATCATCCAAACTGAGTTTAACCTTTTATTTAATGATATGTGGATTATTATGGATAGTTTATTCATTCAGCTCACAGTTAACTGGTGTAAAAACACTTGAACTTTTCTCTTTGGGACTAAAACTGATTTAATTTTTGTTACTTTCTCCGTTTCACTGTCACTGTTTCCAACTTTGAATAAAAGGACTTTGAATTCTGACGCCTGGTTTGGATTAAACTCAGATTTATAGAGTTTTTCTTTTTCTCTCAGCACCTCCATGTTTAATACTAATATATTCATTCATTTATGATTTAATGAATAAGTTACTGTGAATATAAGAATAATTCAGATATGTTTAAACATGCTCCAAAGGTTGTGGAGCTTTGGAGATAAAACAAAAACAGAAAAAACAGGTTTTTAGTTGAAGTGTTTAAGTTTCCTCCTGTTTTTAATCTGTGTTTTTCTGCCCCCTGCTGTTTAAAAATGTTACTGCAACATGAAGAAATTAACTTCATTAACTTATTAATTAACTATTGCTCATTTATAACAAAGGATCAGGGCCACACTATACAGAAAAAAAGTGAAAGTTACAAGATAAATCTCATAAACTTAGAAGAATAAAGTCAAAAACTTTATTCTCGAAAGTGTCTGTGTAAAAAAATGTCCATCTACACGTTTATTTAAATATAAAATATTAGAAATTTTAATTTCAAAATATAGATTTTTTTTGATTAATTTTCCTCTTTACATTTCCCATTTGTTTTATTATTTCTTTACCATTTTCTGTTTTGTTTATGTTTGTTTTTGTTGCACTGACGTCATTTTCGGTTTTTTTATATGCGCGTTCCCGTACGTCTCATGCGCGTTCACGTGACCCGTCAGTTTCACAGAGAGAGAGAGTGTGTGTGTGTGTGAGTGTGTGTGTGTGTGTGTGTGTAAATCCTCCTCAAACACGGATACATCTTCTCTCTAACGGCTCAAAGGTAAATGTTTGATTTTCTCATGAACTTTTTTAAATTTTGTTTTATTTTTTAAAGTGAAGCAGAAACTTTAAACTTCAGGTTTTTATGATTTAACTCTTCACTTTCTGTCTGAAGTTACTGACGATTATTAAAAACTTCAGCAGAACTTAAAGAGTTTCATTTGTTTGCATCTTTATAAATCACAGGTTATGATTTAAATAACTGATTTATATTCTGTAACTTTAATTAAAACAGAAACAGTTTAAAGTGAAGCATGTTCACAGTTAAAGATGTTTTAAAGGAACATTTCACTTTTTTTTTAAAGGAGCTGATGAAGTTTTTCAGCTGGTTTGATGAGTTTAATCCTGTTTGAAGAGTTAAAATCTTCTGTTTCTGTGTTTTATAGGTTTGTTAAAGTCTCGTTAAGAGGAAACGAAGCTTCATGTTAAAATAACTTTAACTTCCTGTTCGGCCTCAGAGCAGAAGCTGCTCAGAGTTTGTGGTTTCGCTGAGTTCACACGTTAAAGCAGAAACTGTTTTTGTCTTAAAGTGTTTCTTTAATATCTGAGGATGTTTGTGTTTCTCAGATGTGGAAGTCAGTCGTTGGACACAACGTGAACATGAAAGTTTCTGCAGAAGGAGACGACTGGGAGACCGACCCCGACTTTGAGGTGCTGGGGTTTTTCTCTGTGGGGGGGTCACAGTGTGTTTCTGTGCAGACTCCTCACACACCTCCTTCTCCTCCTGTTTGCAGAACGACGTGTCGGAGCAGGAGCAGAGGTGGGGGGCCAAGAGCATCGAGGGCTCAGGACGAAAAGAACACATCAGGTGAGTCAGAGTCAGGTCAGGGGGGGGGGGGGGCGCTGTGCTGAAACAGGAAGAGGAAGTGAGAGATCAGGCTGTGAGTGTGTCCTAATATGGGAAACACACACACACATAGATTCACTCTGCTCAGCTTCCTCCGACAGAAACAACGTTTGAAAACTCCTGATAATGATAAACAGGTTGAAGAAAAGTCTAAAAAACATCTGTTTGGATCATTCCACAGGTGAACAGGTGGATTTAAACAGGTGAGTGTCATGATTGGGTATAAAAGGAGCATCATCCCCAAAAGGCTCAGTCCTTCACAAGCAAAGATGGAGCCAGGTTCACCACTTTGTCAACAACTGCGTGAGCAAACAGTCCAACAGTTTAACAACAATGTGTCAGGTATCGTGAGAAACACCAGTCGAGGTGGAGCCGATAGCAGAATTTAACCCAAAAGGATTTATTAGAAATAAACTCAAAAGTCCCAAACCTCATGAAAATAGANGACAATGTTTCTCAACTTTGTCCAACTGCAGGAATTGATGGATTTCATCATCTACAGACCATAATATCATCAAAAGATTCAGAGAATCTGGAGAAATCTCTGCACGTAAGCAGCAAGGCCCAAAACCAACATTGAATGGCCGTGACCTTTGACCCCTCAGGCGGCGCTGCATTAAAAACCCACATCATTGTGTAAAGGATATTAGCACGTGGGCTCAGGAACACTTCAGAAAACCATTGTCAGTTAACACAGTTCATCACTACATCTACAAGTGACAGTTCAGTTTTGTTAAAGGAAACATGAACCTGTCAAAACTTTTTACAAAAAAAAAAGAAGTTCATCAGTTTGAAGAATAAAAGTCTTGTCTTTGTAGAGAATTTAGTTGAATTTAGGTTAAACACGATTGGAAAATGATTGTTTCCTGTTAAATTTGTTCGAACATGAGTTTGAGTTTGTTCAGAAGCTGCAGTTCCTTCAGTGTCCACCAGGGGGCTGAATCCAAACGCTCATGAATCCCATAGAGTCCAGTGTTTACAGTCAAGTTTAACTCTGTGTGTTTATGTTTCTGCTCTAACATCATAAACGTCTCCTCCCTGTCTCCCCCCTGGATGGCGTTGCCGTGGTAACCTGGCGTAAACACGCTCAGCGTTGCCGAGCTCAGGAGCAAAGTGACGCAGGAGCACGAGCAGAAGAAAGATGAAGCTCCCAAAGCTTCGTACGGTTATGGAGGGAAGTTTGGCGTGGAGCGGGACAGGATGGATAAGGTAAACTGACCTTTCCCATTAACCTGATGATGATGATGATGTCACCTGTCCCTGACCGCGGCGCCGTCTCTCTGCTCCAGGTGGCGCTGGGTCACGACTACGTGGCGGAGGTGGAGCAACATTCCTCGCAGAAAGACGCCGCCAAAGGATTCGGAGGGAAGTTTGGCGTCCAGAGCGACCGCGTGGATCAGGTGAGCTCGCCGCTCGCTTAGAGATGAACACTAGAGGGCGCCATCAGCTGAGGACGGTGGGCTGATTTAATGACATTAAAAATATAATAATAATAATAATAATAATAATAATAATAATAATAATAATAAACTCATGTGTTTGTGGATAATTAAAGGAGCTCAATTCTGCTGCCTCAGAAAAATAAATATGAAAAACTCTTTGTTTGGATCTTTCTTCTTTTTTTTACATCAGGTCAAAATAAAAGTTTAAAAGAACAAATTGTGAAATAAAAAGACTCAATTATAAGATAAAACCACATTTTTTAAAAACTTTTTTTTTTTACCTCAAATCTCTAATTTTTTTAATTTAATTTTCTTGCACTTTTGAATTTTCGTTCCCACAAATTTTAACTTTTATCAAAAACTGAGTGTTTTTCCTACATTTTTTACTTTCTTCATCAAAACTTTGATTTTAACCAAAAAGAAATTGACTTTAATCTCAAAATATAATCTCTTCACCTCTGATTTTGAGTTTTTAATCTTAAAATTTTGATCTTCTGTCTTAAAATTTTACTTTTTTCAACTCAAAGTTTTTGCTTTTCATCCCAAAATTTTGCTTTTTGCCTTTTTTTGTTTTTTCTATTCTTCCAATAATTCTGACTTTTTTTTTCATTATTTGTCTTTTTATCTCTGATATTGACTGTTTATGGAAAATTTTCAACTTTTATCTTACATTTTTGACTTTATCTTGAATTTTGACATTTTCTTATCTGGATATTGTGTGTGTGTGTGTGTGTGTGTGTGTGTGTGTGTGTGTGTGTGTGTGTGTGTGTGTGTGTGTAGTCTGCTGTAGGTTTCCAGTATAAAGGTGAAGTTGAGCAGCATTCCTCTCAGAAAGGTGAAACTCTTCACTGTTTGATTCTTTCAGGTCAAAACAATAAAAAGACTCTTTTTATAGTTTTTTATTTTCTCTTTTTAAAATAATCCAGATTATTCCAGAGGTTTTGGAGGAAAATACGGCGTCGAGAAGGAGAAGAAAGATAAAGCTGCTTTAGGCTACGACTATAAAGGAGAAACAGAGAAACACCAGTCACAGAAAGGTAAAGAATTTATTTTCAACTGTTCTGTGTCAGACATTTCTGTTTATAATACAAATATTTAGAGCTAGAAACATTCTTAATATTTATCCTGTAGCTCAGATTTTACATAAAGCTTCCAGTTTGATTTTCTTTCCTCTTGTTTGTGTCTTGTACATGTAAATTCTTCTTATAACCTTTTTACTTCTGTTATTTCTATAAACTTTAACTTAACTCTCTGCTGCAGTGAGAAGGAGAAGCTCCACAGTCTCACTGTATTTTCTGTATAAAGACAATAAATGTTTTTCTGATCCTGATTCTGATTCTGAGAGTTTAGAGTCTGTTTTTCAACATGAGCATAGAAAAAAAAACTTCATCAGAGTTTTCATTTTCCCAGATTATTCCAGAGGTTTTGGAGGAAAATACGGCGTCGAGAAGGAGAAGAAAGATAAAGCTGCTTTAGGCTACGACTATAAAGGAGAAACAGAGAAACACCAGTCACAGAAAGGTAAGAAAACACACACACACACACACACACACAGACACACACACACACTTCTAATTTTCAGTTATTGTATCTGCAGTTTAAAGTCGTCTGATCAGAGTTTGTGTTTCAGATTATTCCTCCGGGTTTGGAGGTCGTTATGGAGTTCAGACTGATCGCATGGACAAGGTCAGATCCTCCAGACTCACAACAGACTCAAGTTTCTGCTCCAGATACAAAACTGCAGCACAAATTAGTGAAAAAAACAGACACTTTAACACAAATTAGTGAAAAAAACAGACACTTTAGTACAAATTAGTGAATAAAACAGACACTTTAACACAAATTAGTGAAAAAAACAGACACTTTAACACAAATTAGTGAAAAAAACAGACACTTTTGCACAAGTTAGTGAAAAAAACAGACACTTTAACACAAATTAGTGAAAAAAACAGACACTTTTGCACAAGTTAGTGAAAAAAACAGACACTTTAACACAAATTAGAGAAAAAAACAGACACTTTAGGACAAATTAGAGAAAAAAACAGACACTTCAGCACAAATTAGTGAAAGAAACAGACACTTTAGGACAAATTAGTGAAAAAAACAGACACTTTAGGACAAATTAGAGAAAAAAACAGACACTTTAGCACAAATTAGAGAAAAAAACAGACACTTTAGGACAAATTAGAGAAAAAAACAGACACTTTAGCACAAATTAGTGAAAAAAACAGACACTTAACCTCATGTTTCTGTTCCAAAAGTTTCACTGAAACATGTTTTAGCTCTAATGAAGGAACTTTTTGCTTTAAATGGGTTTTAAATTTACAAAGAATAAAAACTTAGTTCAGTCGTTCTCATTAATAACCAGACGTTTCAGATGATAGAAAAGCTGATGTTTCACTTTAAGACCCAGTTTATTCTGTTTTTATTCCAGAGTGCAGCTGGTTTCTCAGTTTATTCTGTTTTTATTCCAGAGTGCAGCTGGTTTCTCAGTTTGTTCTGTTTTTATTCCAGAGTGCAGCTGGTTTCTCAGTTTGTTCTGTTTTTATTCCAGAGTGCAGCTGGTTTCTCAGTTTATTCTGTTTTTATTCCAGAGTGCAGCTGGTTTCTCAGTTTATTCTGTTTTTATTCCAGAGTGCAGCTGGTTTCTCAGTTTATTCTGTTTTTATTCCAGAGTGCAGCTGGTTTCTCAGTTTGTTCTGTTTTTATTCCAGAGTGCAGCTGGTTTCTCAGTTTATTCTGTTTTTATTCCAGAGTGCAGCTGGTTTCTCAGATATTCAGTCTCCATCATCAGCGTATGAGAAGACTCAGCCCATCGAAGCCTGTGAGTTTATTCTTTACTGTTTTTAATGAGAATAATCAAAGTTTTAAACTCTTAAACCTGAGTCTGTGTGTGTGTGTGTGTGTGTGTGTGTGTGTGTGTGTGTGTGTGTGTGTGTGTGTGTGTGTGTGTGTGTGTGTGTGTGTGTGTGTGCAGCGAGCTCAGGAGCAGGAAAACTCAAAGCTCGTTTCGAGAACTTGGCCAAAGCTTCAGAGGAGGAGAACAGGAGGAGAGCGGAGGAGGAGAGAGAGAGGAGACGAGCGAGGGAGAGCAAGGAGAGAGAGGAGGCCCGAAGGAGAGAGGAGGAGGTGACACACACACACACACACACACACACACACACACACACACACACAGAAAAACAAACTTCATATTCACTTCGTTCACTTTCAAAACTTTTTATTTCCTGAAGGAGCAAAGAAGAAAAGAGCAGGACGCGTCTCCTCCTTCTCCTCCTTCTCCTCCTTCTCCTTCTTCTTCTCCTCCTCCTGTTGTTCCTGCACAGAGAAACAAACCAGAGAGACCAAGAACTCCAGAACCAGAACCAGAACCAGAACCAGAACCAGAGGTACCAGGACATTTACTCCTTTTCTACAGTTGTAACAAAGGCTGGGAAATTAATCACAGATTAGATTAAATCTGAATCTGTTTTTCTGTAACATTCTAATGTCAGACAGTGAAATATTTCTGTAAATGTGTGAAAATATCAGCTTCAGTTTTTACAGCAGATGTTTTCTGTTCGACACCAGAGTTACTCAACCAAAGAGACAAACTGTTAAAAACTACCTTTACAAAAGAAACTATACAAGTGGAGAAAAGTTCACAGATTTAAATCTTTTCTTGTGTCTGAAGGAGCCGGAGTACGAGGAGCCGCCTGCTCTGCCTCCTCGCTCTGATGATTACCTGGACGAGGAGGCTCCGCCCCTTCCTGAGCGCTCAGCAGACGTGGAGGACGAGGAGGACGATGGTGGAGAGTACGAGGACGTAGCTGCTCCTCCTCCACCTCCTGCTGCTGCTGCTGCTGCTGCTGCTCCTGCAGGTTTGTGTTTGAGATCAAAACTAAACTAAACTCTGAGTAAAACTAAACTCTGAGTAAAAACTAAACTCTGAGTAAAAACTAAACTCTGAGTAAAAACTTAACTCTGAGAGAAAACTAAACTCTGAGAGAAAAACTAAACTCTGAGTAAAAACTTAACTCTGAGAGAAAACTAAACTCTGAGAGAAAAACTAAACTCTGAGAGAAAAACTAAACTCTGAGTAAAAACTTAACTCTGAGAGAAAACTAAACTCTGAGAGAAAAACTAAACTCTGAGTAAAAACTTAACTCTGAGAGAAAACTAAACTCTGAGAGAAAAACTAAACTCTGAGTAAAAACTTAACTCTGAGAGAAAACTAAACTCTGAGAGAAAAACTAAACTCTGAGAGAAAAACTAAACTCTGAGTAAAAACTAAACTGAGTAAAAACTAAACTCTCAGTAAATACTAAACTAAACTTCATAAACTGACTTTAACGTTTGCAGACGTGGACAACGACTACGAGGATCTGACGCGTGGTCAACAGGCCGTCGCTCTCTATGACTACGAAGGAGGTGAGACTCTGTCAACCCTCGATCTTCTCTGAACTCAAACACACACTCACTCTCTTTTATCTTTTTCTCTCTCTCTGTTTATCTGTTCAGAGGCCGACGACGAGATCTCCTTCAACCCCGATGACATCATCACCAACATCGAGATGATCGACGAGGGCTGGTGGAAGGGTCAGTGTCACGGACGCATCGGCCTGTTCCCCGCCGCCTACGTCAGGTTAATGGACTGAGCGCGCTCAGAAGGTTCCTGCTCCACCTCTACTTTCACTTTCCTCCCCTCAGAGTTTGGAGGAAAATCTCTGAGTTTGCTCCAAAACGACTTCGACACAAACGATTCATGGACAGAAAAACAAAAACTTCATCAGTGAGAAAAGTCTGAACATCAATGACCTTCATCCTCAGTCTGATCCAAACTTTTTACACAGATGAAACTATTTCACCCCCCCCCTTTAAAACAGACACACACTCAAATCTGAGCTTCAGTTACAAACATGCAAAGACCTTTAATTTGAAAAACTGTTGCACATAATGAAAACACAACTTTAGCTTCACAAATATTCAAAGTTTTGCTGAATAACTTTTGTTTTTATAAGTTTTTTTTAACCGTCTCTGCACATTCACTTTTTCTTCACCAGGAAACATGAATCACTCACAAACGAAGGAAGTTTCACTTTTATTGCTGAAATATTATAAGTGACACTGTAACATTTGTGTTTTAAACTGTAACAGTGAATCAACAAACTCCAGTTTGAACCCACAGGTGTAAACTCACAGGTTTATGATTATTATCTTGTTTCTCTTCATCTTCTCTCTTTTATCTCTGTTATCGTGTTTTTGTTTGTCATGACTTTGCTCATAAAACCAAAGATTCAAAAGCACAGATTCAGTTTTTTCTGAGCAACGATGGTTCTTTTATTCTTTTAGTTACAAACATTTATCTCAGAGTTCAGAGTCACAGCATCCAGACTCTGTGAGAAACTGTTAAACATCAAAAACAGGAAAATCAAGAAGCTACGAATGAAATATTTGAGGCTCAGAGTCTGAGAACGAAGAACGAGAAAAGCGACGACTCTTCGTTCACGTCAGACTCAGGAAACATGAAGTGATTTAGTTTTTAAAAGTCTTTACGTCCTCGTGTCCGTTTCTCACCAGGAGATTCCTTTCTTCTTCTTCTTCGCCATCCGTTTG
This sequence comes from Thalassoma bifasciatum, assembly GCA_008086565.1. NCBI lineage: Eukaryota > Metazoa > Chordata > Actinopteri > Labriformes > Labridae > Thalassoma > Thalassoma bifasciatum. The sequence goes on along the minus strand of RPOG01006476.1, from coordinate 11,976 downwards.
CCCTTCAGCTTCTTGGCCTGTCGCTGGTTCATCCACGCCGGATACTGACCGTTCTCGTCCAGCAGCGTTTTCTTGTTGCGTTTACTGTCCATGTCCATGTTTCCCTCTGAAACACAGACCACAGAGTTAGAGCAACGACAAACACTGATGAATGTGTGAATGAACTTTGACCCTCCTCTCTCACCGTCCCCCTCCGTCTCTGCCATCTCCACGTCCGTCTTCTTCTTCATCTGATTGGCCGGCACCACGGTGGCGATCTCCTCCACGTCGGCCATGACGGCTTCTCCTTTCTTATCCAGACTCAGCGCCTGTTTGAGTCGAGCCAGCTCCTTCGGCGCGTTCTTCTTCCTCTTCTCCGCTCGCATCTTTCTCCTCCATTTACTGCGCAGACTCTTCGCCATGACCACAAACTCTGGAGACAAAAACACGAGAGAAAGTTAAGGTTATGTCACAGTCTGACACAAACAGTGAGCAACAACAAAGGGTTAAACACTTCCTGTTTCCTCCTGAACGTCTGATCATCAACAACAAACCAAACAAACAATTAAACAACCAGTCAACCATCAAACTAACCAACCAAACAATTAAACAACCAGTCAACCATCAAACTAACCAAACAAACAATTAAACAACCAGTCAACCATCAAACTAACCAAACAATTAAACAACCAGTCAACCATCAAACTAACCAAACAAACAATTAAACAACCAGTCAACCATCAAACTAACCAAACAATTAAACAACCAGTCAACCATCAAACTAACCAACCAATTAAACAACCAGTCAACCATCAAACTAACCAAACAAACAATTAAACAACCAGTCAACCATCAAACTAACCAAACAATTAAACAACCAGTCAACCATCAAACTAACCAAACAATTAATCTTTATTTATGAAGCAGCAAATGCAGAGAAATAAAACAGTAAAACTAAATACCTTAAAAACATAAACACAGTTTGTTTACACTTTCAGAATCTACACTGACATTAGTTTAATAACATGATCCAGAAAATTCTGCTGTCAGAAACAAACACTTTAATTCCTCACTGTTCTTAATAATCTAAATTAAAGGGACAGTTCACAGTTTCAGTCTCTGCCTTTGCTCTGAATCCTGTCAAACACACATAAAGACATAAAAACATAAAATGAACAGTTTTGTCTGTGTGAACAGGATGAAATAGAGAAAAAAACAATATTTAAAGTCAGTTTAAAACTTTATCATCACACAGTTATTTCTGATGTTTGTTAGCATGTGAGCTAACAGTTTGTTTCTGTGGATTAAATCCTCAGAAAAACATAAACACAGATTAAAAAAACTCAGATTAATCAGACAGAAGCTTTATTAATATAAACTGTAAGAAATAAAACCGTTAAACTCACAGAAAATGAGCCAAACTGCTGTAAAATCCTCCGCTTTGATTCTCTGATCTTCACACGTGTTTACTGCTGCAAAACTCGATGACGTCAGGGGAAGAAGCCATAACCTGATTGGCTGAATGTGTCTCTGTGAAGAATGTCGTCTCTGATTGGCTGAAACACTGAAGCGGAAGTGATGGAATTTAGGTGTTCCGGTAAAAAATGCGACCGAGTTGAAAACTTCCCCTCGATTATTTTACTTGGTGTCCTAAACTTTAGAGAGTTTGTTTTCTAATGTTTAGATGAAAAATAAGCTGTTTGATTAATTTATTTCACTGTTTGACCGAAATATGAACCACAACAACAACTGAATCCTGCAGGTCACAAGTTTACACGGTCACCATTTAAAGCAGAACACCACCTGAATCTACACGATAGAAATATAACTTTATTTATTCATCTTTAATCGTGTTCATGACCTGTAAAAAAGGACATAAATAATATAAAGAGGACAGTTTCCACCGGTTGAACTCTAAAAATGAACAAGTGTCCTTTTTAGATTTTTTTTCTGCCCATGTTCAAATAAAGAAACAAAAAGTCAGATTGATGGAAAAAAAGCCCTCAGAATTTGACTGAATGTCTCAGAATTTTGACTTTTTATCTCAGTTTGTTGTTACATATTGATTTTTTAATTCGTTTTTTTTTAATTCTGTTAAAGGTGTAAACTTATGGAATAGTTGTGACAGTGAATTAAAAATGTGTAATTCAATTTCTTCATTTAAAAACATGTGTAAAACCAAAGTAATAAGAAAATATGTAAATCAAATGTGAAGAAAACAACAACAAATATTAGAACTTGGGTTGTGTTTGGTTATAATATTATTAAGGATTTCATTGGATTATTTTTACTCCTGTAATATGTTTCTGAACATGTTTATCTTTTCTCCATTAAGAAAACTTATGGTGTTACTCAGACCATGTAATTAAGTTGATTAAGTTTATTTCTACATTAATTTATTTGTTTTATTTAGTTAAAGGTAAAATAAGCAGAAGCTTCAGCCATTCTGTGATATTTGGATCTATGATATATTTGCTGTGCGTGCTCTTTAAATGCTGATCCAGTAAATTGAATTGAATTGAATTGAATTGAAAAAGCAGGAGGATGATGTGGATGAGACCATCAGGGGGCAGCAGAGCTACAGCTGCAGAAAAACAACAGGAGAAGAAGAAGTGAAGGAAGAAGAGTGAAACACACGGAGGAGGAGAAGATGAAAAAGGACAAACAGAGAAACTTTTGTTCTTTTGTGTTTGATCAGGACTGATCCGGATCCGTGTAGACCTCATCCTGGTCAGGCTCAGTCCTGAGCCTCTCCTCAGCTTCATGGCTTCAGATCAGAGACCAGCTCAGGAGTCTCTCACCTGTGAACCAGCTCAGGTGTCTCTCACCTGTGAACCAGCTCAGGTGTCTCTCACCTGTAACAGCAGCAACATTAAGTCTGAGTCTGTGTTGTTGTTGGAATCAGCTGCTGAACAGTTGATGGTTTTCAGAAACTTTCAGGAAACTTTTCAAACCTGTGACAGAGGTTTACACAACATCAGGAACATCAGGAACCAGAGCCAGCAGGAGGAGGACAGGTGAGGCTGACACACACCTGAGCACACCTGCAGCTGCCTCTATCATTAATGAACAATAATAATAATAATAATAAATATTAATGTGTTTTGTCTTTCAGGGCTGCAGAGCTGAAAGCTTCTTTCTGTGTCCTCGGGCTTCAGGCTCTGGCTGAAATGAACCAGTGGCAGAAAATCCTCACCTGGGTCCACCTGCAGTACCAGGACCAGGACCAGGACCAGAACCAGGACCAGAACCAGGACCAGGACCAGGACCAGAACCAGGACCAGAACCAGGACCAGGACCAGGACCAGGACCAGGACCAGGAGCAGATCCCTGCTGACATCATGCAGATGTGGTGAGTGAATCTTCACTGTGAGACAGAACATTTCAGTGCAAACAGATGGAGAGAAAAACTGGTCATAAATAATAAATATACACAATAATAAAAACACTCTGCAGATTTTTATTATTATTAACAACAACAACAACAACAACAATAACAACAACAACACTAATAATAAATATAAATATAAATATACACAATGACAAAAACACTCAGCAGATTTTTATTGTTTTCATTAACAACAACAACAATAATAATAATAATATAAATATACACAATAATAAAAACACTCTGCAGATTTTTATTATTAACAACAACAACAACAACAACAACAATAATGATAATGATAATAGATATAAATATAAATATAAACAATAATAAAAACTCTCTGCAGGTTTTGTTCCTCAGACTAACTGTGTTTTTGCCTCAGTTCAACAGTTCCTTCAATCATTAAATGTTTTATAACTCCTGATAAAGTCATTAATTTGTTTTCTTTTGTTAAAGGTGAATGTAGAGTTGATGTCACAGGAGTCAGTGTGAGATCAAACTTCATTAATCCTGAGTGTTGAATCATTTTGCTGCATCATCACAGACGTAAACAATAATAAATAATAAATAAAATGTTGATGTTGTTTGACTCCTGACAGATAAAGTCTTTGACCTTTTTCTCATGAACCTAAAACTTTCAAACATGTCTGACAGCATCGTCGTCCACTGGAAGGTCGGTGCGGCGGCGTTGGTGGAGGACGTGGTCAGACGCTGGTTGTTGCGCCCGGCGAACAGGAGCGTGAGCGGCTTTGTGACGGTGGCCGAGCTCTTCCTGCTGCACGTCCTCCTCCCTCTGGGACGCACGGACGCCGCTCTGGAGCTGATCAACGGGGACGTGGGGGGGTCGGAGTTCACCGAGGAGCAGAGACGAGCGGCGATGGAGCTGGTGGAGGAAACGCGGCGACGGCGTGAAGATCCGCCTCCAGAGCCGCCTCCAGAGCCCAGAGCTGATCCTGGTCCTGTTTCATCTGAAGGTTTGACTCAGACTCAGGTGTTTCTCTGTTTTCACTGAGGAAAAGAAACATGACTCTGACTCTTTCTCTCCGTCTCAGGGCGTCTGCTGCTGAAAGTGGCGTCCGTTCTTCGCTCTCTCTACAGGAAGTTGTTGTTGACCTGCTCTGGATCCTCAGCTCTGCACAAACTCCTGCTGGCGTCTCTTCTTCTCTACCTGCTGGCTCTGCGTCTGGATCCAGGTGAGTTCAGACCCTCAGAGTCTTCATCAGGTCCGAGGGTTCGTTTCTCTGCTTTATAAACCACTTTTTTCCTCTTTTTGTCCCTTCAGCTCTGCCGTCTGCCTACGTCTTCATCTCCAAACTCTTGCAGCTGCTCAGAGGCGTTTGGACCGCCATGTTTGCACCGTACTACCAGGTCGTGACCCCGAGGAAAAGACTGTGAGGAGAAAAGACTGTGAGGAGAAAAGACTGTGAGGAGAAAAGACTGTGAGGAGAAAAGACTGTGAGGAGAAAAGACTGAGGATCCTCCAGATTCACAAACACAGATCTTCTTTTCTCTCAGACTCGTTTGTTGCTCTGAATCAGAGGAAACTGAACATTAAAAACCTTGGTGCTCTGCTCAAACTGAGTCTGAGAAATAAACTTTGTAATAACTAAATAAAAACTAACATGGACTCAGAAAGTCCTGGTTTGGGGTCAGGAGTCAGTGCAGCAGCTGTTTGAGGTTTTACATGATGATGAAGATGAAGATCGGGTTGTTGCTTCATAAAGTTGCTGTTTTCTGACTCGTAAACTCAGATTAACGAAGAATCTGTTGATGGTTTGAATAAAAGTTAATATCTGAAGAACTACGGTGGCCCGAAAAGCCAAAAGGAATACATATTGAAAAAAAATAGAAATCAATATTCATATAAATTCCATAAAATGCAAATAAAGTAATTTCACTTAACACAAAATCTTTTCCCGAATGAAAAAACAACGATAAATTCTCAGTGAAACGTTTGTGATCATTTGGTTTGTTTTGGAGAAGTGAGAGTTTAGTTTTAGAGAAAAGAAGTTGTTGATTAATCCTGTCAGTGTTTGCAGAGGGCGAGTCTGCGCCTGTTCACACAGGTGAGTGTGTGTGTGAAGGTGTGTGTGTGTGTGAAGGTGTGTGTGTGTGTGTGTGTGAAAGTGTGTGTGTGTGAAAGTGTGTGTGTGTGAAGGTGTGTGTGTATTTGATTTAACACTTTTTCCTCTGCGGGGTTTTTCTCTGACTCACACAAACGTCAGATTGTTTCTTCACAGTTTTCTCGAGGTCAAACTGATCAGAGCTGATTCAGGAAGCGATGAATAAATGAACTCGTGTTGTTGTGAAATCTAAGAGAAAAATTAGTCACATCTGTGGAAATGTGTCAGCTCAGGGCCACCGTAGTTACAGCAACGTCATTTATCTGAGATCAGATCTTTAAAATGTTTGAATTAATATAATTGTTTGCAGTCAAATCTCTCTTTAACACATTTCTGCCCTGAAACTTTTTTTCTTTTCTTTTTTATTTATGATGTTTTGTTTAATCACTGTGAAAAACTTTGAAATGATTTATTATTTGTATTAAAGACGACACATTAATTAAAGCTGATTAAAGTTTGTTACTGTGAAGAAGAAGTCCGTTCCAGAGAAGTGGAATAATTAAAAAGAAAAACTGACTTTGTTGAGATTTCTTTTGTTGTCCACAGAAAGTCAATATTTGAGATTAATAAGTCATAATTTTGACTTTTCAATCACTGAATTTTGTCTTTTCTTCCTCACAATTTTCACTCTTCATCTCAAGTTTTGATCTTTTACCTCAAAATATCAACTTTATACCTGAAAGGTTTTGTTATTCATCTCATTTTAGCAACTTTTAACTAAAATTTCTGACTTTTAATCCCTGAATTCAAATATTTTTCTAATTTTTGACATTTTTCCTTAAATTTTGATTTTTTTAATCTCATAATTGTCATTTTATATCCCAAAAATTGGACTTCTTTTCTCATAAAACAGTTTATTTTTCAAACTTTTGACTCCACATTGGCCAAAAAACTTTCCAATGAAGTTTTATTTTTATTCCTGTAACAGCTGGAAATGAGCAACAATAATAATGAGTCTGAGTCCTTCTGTAGAATAACCGCTCCCCCCACACAGATCCCCCCCCCCCACGTCTGCAGAGTTGCATCAAAGCGTCCGGAGGCGGCCTGCGTGATGACGTCATGACGCATTATAATGAGGAACAGCTCAAAGCGCAGCTTCAGTCACAGAAACAGAGAAACAGAGAAACAGAGAAACAAACACAGCAGCTGGAGCAGAAACAGTCTGACAGTCTGAGAGTTTAACAGTTTTTCTGCAGGAAGAAACTTAAACTCTTCAGGAGAAAAACTCTGAGTTTAAATCTCTGGATCTGAAGTTTTGTGTCAGCTGATCGGACTGACCCAGCTCTGGGGAGGACTGACCCCCCCACACACGGACCCCACAGACCCCCCCACAGCCCTGAGCTCCAGGTGAGTTCCCTCACACTGATCTTAGTTTGTGTGAGTCAGAAAGAGAGAATTTATTCCTGTGTTTGCTCCTGTTTTTCTTCTTCCTCCTTTAACATGTGGCTCCGTGCTGCGTTCAGGTTCCTCCGTAAAGCTCGGTACAGTTTTAACCACAGTCAGCTCCCTCTGTGAAACACAGACAGAGGAACAACAAACAGAGCACAGGTGGATATTTAAGAGGCTGTTTTTAAATCAGAGAGTTATTTTAATTAAAGCTGAAGCTGCTGAGAAAATAAACTTTAGTTTGACTCATGAATTTTCATGTTTCCTGTTAACCTCACACTTGGAAATAATCCTGACATAAAAACATAAACTAACCAACACAGACACAGATTAAAAAGTGACTGAGTAAAGATCAGTAATTATTTTCAAACAGATGAAACTCATGTGTAATTTTATTTTCCAACTGCCCCTGAACGCACCACTGTTTCACTTCTTCCTGTTCATGTTTCTCTGAGGATAAACTCTTATTTCTCACTGGATTTAATCTGTAAACTATTTCTCTGTCATAAGAGTTTAATGTGAATTTCTAACACTGATTTTTTTCCAATGTTAAAATAAATTCAGTGAAAAAAATTGTCTCAAAATAATAAGTTATGAAAAATTCAATATGTACAAAAAATATTCAGTCTACAAAAATTAAATCTAGGATAATGCAGAGGAAAAATTGAGAGAAAACTTGGAAAATGTTCAGGAAGCAGAAAAACTTATCTCCTAATATAGCTCTGGATATGAAAAACAGAAGATGTGGAAAAAATAATCACACAATAAATTTCAGTTACATTTTTTTTTTGTAAATCCCTCAGCCCTAAATCCAACCAGTAAACTTATTTATTGTTTTTAACATCCGTAGAGACGCCCCTGCCCCCCCCTCCCCTCGGCTCTTGGGGCCATGGTGGCAGCTGTTCTGAAGATTTACTTCATTGGGACGGCGCTGAGCGTCCTCGCCGTCTTCTACGGGATCATTGACTCGTTCGGGGGCCTGATGTACGTCCAGGACCGTCACTACGTCCTGGAGCAGCAAACACACGGGGCCGTTTCTTCAGGGGGGGGCCAGCAGGGAGGGGGGGCTGTGAGCAAGCACATCAAGTCGTGATCATGGACTCAGACCTGGACTCAGACCTGGACTCAGAGCTGGACTCAGACCTGGACTCAGACCTGGGACAGAATCATGGATCAGCTCTGGGACTTTGGAGGCGGCTGGTTCTGGTCCTGGGGGGGGGGGTTGGACCTTTGGAGCCTCTGACCTGGTTTTTGGACACTGAAGCAGCTACGACACGTTTGATCACTACTGAACTGATGTTTGCACTGAACTCAGGATGTTTGTCACTTATTTTTGTACAGTTTTGTTTTGTTGAATAAAAGGTGAACGGTGTTTGAGTCTGAAGCTTTTTCTTAGAAAGAGAAACTGAACTTAATCTCCACTTTTGTTCTGAGGGAAACTGACTCACAGCCAAACACAGAGAGGGGGGGGGGTCTTTGTTTTGAGGAAGTGAAGTTTAGAAGAACACAGAGATCAGAATCTTTCAGCTGATTATTTTACTCCTGACTGTGTTTGAGCAGGTTCAGCTCTGACTGAAGCTTCGTTGTTTCCTCTGATTTTATTTCATCTTCAGAAAAACCACAGACACAAACAGGAAGTTCTCTGTATGTAACTCTGCGTCTGCACTTTTCCTCCTTAAATCACATGATCAGAAACGTAATGAAGGAAATCAGCGTCACATCTGTTCTCGATCGTCCTCTGATTATTTCTCCCTAAACTCCAGAATGAGGCTGTTACTCTTAGAGCTCCCCCTGCAGGTCGACTGCAGCTCATTATCTCTACAGTTCTTCTCATGCAGATTCATGTCTCTGTGTTTGTTTAAACTGAGTTATTGAGAAACTGAGCTTCAGTTTGATGAGTCTTTGTCTGAGCTGAGTCACAGTCGAGATATTTGTGAGTTTCAGCCAAAGAAGCAGCGTTAAAGTAAAAAAAAAGAAAGTAACGAGTGAGAGTTTGGCAGCAGAGTTGATCTCCTGCTGCCAAACTCTCAATGAAGAAACATTTCATCCCTCGTTACTTTCTTCCTGTTGGACTCGCTGCCTCTTTGGCTCAGACTGTGGGGAAGTTTGTTCAGGAGTTTCCAAAATATTCAGCTCATCAGGGAGTTTGTCCACACACCAACAAAAACCTCTGAGTCTCTGAGTCATAATCACAGAGATTAAACTTCCAGTTCTCGCTGAGTCTGACCTGGTTTCAGTCAGAGACGTTTATCTTCAGCTCCAGAATAAACTACAGAAACCACAGAGATGATGAACAAACGCTGCTGTTTCCTCATCTGACCCCTGAGAAAACGAACATCTGGATGAGATTAAAGTGGAGTTTGTTCCAGTTTAGCGGGACAGAGGTGAGTTCTTTAATGTTCCTCTGAACTCTAAATAAAGTAGAGGTTTTTTTAAATTCCCGAAGACTCAAGCATCTCACAAATAAAAAAAAAAACTGCAGATGCTTAACAGATTTTACAGATTTCTGGACGTCCAGAGAAACAGCTCCTTCTCTTTCAAAGCTCTCTTTATGGTGGAGAATCAAACCCCAAACTCTCTCTGCTTCAGGAGAAATAAACTTGAGTTCTTCCTGTGTAAAAAGCTCAAAACTTATGCAGAAACTTCGCTGACGTAGAAGTAAAGGAGGTGATGTCCCCCTCTTGTGTTCAGCTCTGTTAACTGCATGTTTCACTGAGTCAATAGAGCAGGAAACAGACTTGTGTTGTGCGTAAAAACGTTAACCCTTCACTGACACATTTTTATCCAGGCTGAAAGAAAAGTACACGATCATGTGTCGCCCTCTTGTGTTCATCCTTTTCAACTACAAACTCATTCACTCATCGTTTTCAAACTGTTTTAGAGGAAAACAGAGATTTCTGTGGTGCGTAAAGGCAAAAACTTTATCCAGAAACTCCAAATCTAAACATTCACACTGCGCGTAATTCGGAGTTTTGTTGTGCGTAAAAGCGCAAATTTCACCCTGATCCATTTTGGAAACTGCAGCAGAAACAGAGAAGATTTGTTCAGAGATGGAAGCTGAAGAGACAGGAGGTGGTTTCTTTATGTGACAGCTCAAAGAGGAGGTGCTGCAGGAGGATGGAGGGGTTTGGTCGTGCGTAAAAGCGCGCGTTGGCACCGCGCAGCTGAAGCAGGAGTCAGTCAGCTCAGAACTTCCTCTCTCTGTTTTCATGAGTGGATCCACTTTTCTTTTCTGACACTGAGTTTTTTTTTCTATATATTTTTTTCTGATGACAACCTGCGTTTCCATCAGATCCAGGTGAAACTTAAATCCTCCTCCTGCTCCTCTCACCTGCATGCGGGCACCAACACCTGCAGCTGGAGGACGCAGCGCTTCAGCACTTTTTATGTTAATGACCCGTCCGAGCGCGTCCCACCCCCGCCCCCCCCTCCACCTCCACCTCCACCTCCACCCTCACTCCGCTCCGACACCCGCGGCAGTGTCAGCGAACNTGCAGGAGGATGGAGGGGTTTGGTCGTGCGTAAAAGCGCGCGTTGGCACCGCGCAGCTGAAGCAGGAGTCAGTCAGCTCAGAACTTCCTCTCTCTGTTTTCATGAGTGGATCCACTTTTCTTTTCTGACACTGAGTTTTTTTTTCTATATATTTTTTTCTGATGACAACCTGCGTTTCCATCAGATCCAGGTGAAACTTAAATCCTCCTCCTGCTCCTCTCACCTGCATGCGGGCACCAACACCTGCAGCTGGAGGACGCAGCGCTTCAGCACTTTTTATGTTAATGACCCGTCCGAGCGCGTCCCACCCCCGCCCCCCCCTCCACCTCCACCTCCACCTCCACCCTCACTCCGCTCCGACACCCGCGGCAGTGTCAGCGAACACCTGGAGCCGTTTGCAGGTTCTCAGTCCGGGTCTCTGCTCTTCCTGTGGGACTATGATCTGGAGGTTGGTGGTGGTCCTGGGGGGGCTCTGCGTCCTCCTTCACGGCGCTGAGAGCAGCAGGAGCCGCGGGGGGAGGACGCAGACTTTCCATCGGACTCAGCAGGATGAGAGTGCACGTGAAGCGCGCGCGCGGCCGAGAAGAGAAACCAGCGGCTCCTCAGGGGGCCCCAGACCTCCACACGGACCCCCCTTCACCTCCTGCAGGACCCCCCTGACCCCCGCCGAGCACAAAGTCCTGGATGACAACACGCACGAGGTGAGGTGTGTTAGAGAGAGCAGAGAGGATTCTGGGAGTTTCACACCTGAACACAAAGACTCATTTTAGCCTCATGGTTGTTGTGAGATTTCTGCTGCTTTTGTTTCAAACTCACGAAAAAAAAAAAACAGAATTGAACTTTAAGTTGAACTTAAAGGGACAGTGAGGACTTTTGACATGAACTTGAAAAAGTGTGATATTTAGAAATCTGTCTGATCATAATCAACAACTTAAAACAAGATTATCAGAGCTGAAATAGGTTATTTTCAAATGATAATTTCCAACTTACTGATGATTGAAATACGGCACGCCAAAGTCTCTATGACATCACCGTCTGACGAAGTTTAAGAGACAGAAGAGAAAAAGAAAGATAAACAGGAGAGAGATAGAGCACAGGCTAAAGGTTTTTGTGAGGTTAACAGTGTCTGTGGCCCCTCCCTCAGACAGGTTTTAACGGTGATGACGGCTCGTACGTCATCCTGACCTGGGTTGGTGATGGAACAGGAGTGAGTATCTGAACATAAACATCAGTTTCTTTCACTGTTTGTCTCCAGTTTCTCTGACCTGGTTTCTCTTTTGTCCTCAGGTCGTCCTGGTTCTGTCCACCTTCAGCGCTCCCATCGACTCTTTCCTGGAGGGGGGCTCCTCGCGGCTTTACCGCAGGTTAGTTTGAGGAGCAGAAACCTGAGCAGGACCACCTCTGACCCCCCCCTGTAGACACACCCCTGTGTGAGAAAATAACTGAATATTTTTAATAATTAATCTTTTTGTCTTTTTCTGTCTCATCAGCACCGATTACGCAAAATCTTTCCACGACATCTCAGACCGGATCAACCACACCTTCATCAGGGAGGAGTTCGGGGTCAGCGTTGGTCCAGGGAGCTCGGTGAGAGTCACTTTATCTAAA